>CALYDD020000108.1:0-47929 GCA_944472135.2 Trichobilharzia regenti | reverse complement strand
AATTTTGTTGGTGATGCTGGCTGAGTGACGAAGATTTCCAGATTTATTTCAGGCTGATGTATGTGTTTCTCGCCCGCCTTCCCGATTCTCGCTCGATTTGACATCCTCGTCCGTTCTGACAGCCTGTATTTGAGACAATGCTCCCTAGATAAGTGAGCGAATGAAGTAACCTCTTTCAAATCCCTCCCGTTGATGGTGATTGACGTTGGATGTTGTGGCTGTTGTTGGTTGGTTATTTTCATAACCTCCGTCTTGTCTATGTTCACATGGAGTCCTGTCTTCGCCGGCTGCTTCTTCGACCAGTTTGTCGGTCGGTTTTCGCTTGTAAGTCTTCGATTGTGTGACAGTGACATCAAACATAAATCATCCACGCGCGAAATCCAGGTCTTCTAGGTTCTTCACGTCGGTCTAGGGTATTCCTGTCTTCTCGTTTCCCACTCACAGTCTGACGCATAATCCAGTCCACCACGATTAGGAATACCATTGGTGATA
The DNA here is from genome assembly GCA_944472135.2 of Trichobilharzia regenti. NCBI lineage: Eukaryota > Metazoa > Platyhelminthes > Trematoda > Strigeidida > Schistosomatidae > Trichobilharzia > Trichobilharzia regenti. Next base: position 47,437 of record CALYDD020000108.1, on the reverse strand, counting down.
GTAAACACCCTTGTCTGACTCCTGTGTTTACACCAAACGCCTTCCTGAGTTTTCCGTTGTGGATCACTTGACATGTACCATTGTCGTACAGCTGTTGAATGAGGTTGATGAATATTTAGGGTACGCCATAGTACTCGAGTAATTTCCAAATTACTTCGCGATCAACGCTGTCGAAGGCCTTCTCAAAGTCTATAAAGTTGAGGTAGAGGTTTGATTGCCGTTCCATGCATTGTTTTGTGATGATGACGCGTAGAGTTGCAATTTGGTCAGAACATGATTTGCCGTTCCTGAATCCAGCTTGTTCTGGTCGGAGTTCTGTCTCCAGTGCGTCCTTTAATCTCTCCAGGATGATGCGACTCAGGATTTACTTGGCGTCGACAGGAGCATGATTCCTCGCCAGTTCTTGCAGAGTGAGGCGTAAGTCGCCCTTCTTTGGTAATTTCACGAGGTAACCTTTCCTCCAGTCGGTAGGAGGCAACTTTCCCTCCTTCCATACCTTTTGCAATGATGGAGTCAGCATGTCTGCTGTAGTCTCTATGTCCGCCTTCAGTGCTTCAGGGGTATTCTATCCGGTCCGGCCGTTTTTCCAGCTTTCAGAAGCTCGATTGCGTTCAAGACTTCAGCTCGGATGCTTTTTTCGTAAACTATTTTAAATTTAATCTGCGAAGGAAATCTCCCAGGAGGTAACTGATGGTTTGATGAAGTATAAAACTTATCTTCAATAGAGAAGACATTTCAAAGGCTTTTCCTTGTTTGAGCACTTCATGAAGTACTGTAGCAAATATTGAAGTGACTGTACGGTAACTCACGAGTGAATGTTTCATATCCATGAAGCTGCATAGTCTAACGCAGTCTACGCACAGTCGTCATGTGAAGTGTGTAGTTCTAAGTAGGTAACCACTTTCTATTCTCAGCATTCTTTAAGAATTCCTTTTGTTTCATGGTTAGATTTCAAGTATATCAGACAACTTATCAGCGGATTACATTAAACAGTCATTCACTAGTATAAAATCTATGCGTTAATCACACTTACAGACTAAACTCTCCTTAGCTGAAATGATTAATTATGAAACACTGATGAAAAGATTTCTACAATCCTATGCAAGCTGTCCAGTGTCAACTCATAACTAGTGTATGCAACAATTTAATAATTCCTTACTCAAGAAAACTGAATAATTCTATTTTTTGATTGAATTTACCATTCCACTTCAGCCGATAATCTGTCTAACCACAGAGTTGTTAGTGTTAGATGCAGTAATTCAGACAAAGAGAGACAAATGCAAATTCACGCACCCTTTCACGGTAAGTTTGGGTGCTAAGGTCGTCAAGTCCGAATAATCAGTTCTGATTTCATCGGCTTGCTTCATGCAGAGAATGTCCTTATAAAATCATAGCAACCGAGAAGCATTTCGTAGCCACATCGATATGATTTGTCACTTGTAACGTGATATTTTACCTACTTTATATAGTGTATAATATGTGAACATTTTAAAAATGGCGGAATGTACTGCCAACTACTGTATTGGTTTGAGTAACCTGCTGCTAATAAGCAAAATTAGTTCACAGAAGTTAGTTCCCTTTCTATATTTGCTGCACTAAATGCACAGCAATAATTCACCTAAATAACAACTTGACATATTTGTGTTTTGGGAATTAGCTGTTAGAACTCGAGGCACTTCGTCATTATTTCTCAGTGTGTTTCAGTATTACAGGTCAGTGAAGACATTTTGTGAATGCGCATGTAGTGGCGTGCATCAGTGGTTTGGGTTCGTCTCAAAGCACTCCAGCAATTTGCTAGACCAGTAATTACTACCGGTAAAGAAGAACAGTTTTTGTAAGGCTTGCTACATCACGCGATAATCATTGCTGTCAATGAAACGTTAATTATAAGCTAGAATCTCTACATTTCACAAGAACACAAAAGAGTGAAATCAGAATTTTAAAGTTTATGAAGGAGCTTTCCCACGATAATAATAATAATAATGGTGAAGCTTTATTTAAGACAGTATGCTAGTATATGGTACAAAAGTTTTCAGCATATTCAGTTCCAAAGTACTTTTTTCTTCACACAGGATTCACATGTAAAGTAATAATCTGAAGTATATCTTCATTTGATGAATTGTACAGCGTTTACTTGGGAGAAAGTTAAATCATCGCGCAAGTTTATGTATAGATCATTTGATATAACTGCAAGATTAAAGCAACTATAAATCCAGATGAAATTTAGCATTCTGGAGGTAGGTAATTTCGGTAGCCCAAGGATTTAAGCAGGCCGCCAGTAGATATCCGCCAGTAGATCCACCGAACACATATATTAAATTGTAAAAACAAGGAAAACTGTTACAACAACATACATGGCTGATAGTTTTCAAACTGGATGTTCACAAACTACCTACGAGACTCACCAGCTTCCTTATTTGCTTGTATGAGGGACAGAAAATTCATCTCATCAAAACCCCGCTGAGGCAAATGTTGAACATAGCTTATTGCATGACAGCAAGTATGCTGACTCGATTTGTCTACATACAAGCATTCGGCAACTTTTAAGATCGAAATGACCTGATTCTCATGATAACTAAATCAACATTTATTTCAAAAATACCAGAGTGTTCACGCATCCAGTTCCATATCTTTTGATTTGTGTAGTGAAAATCTATAACCAGGGGTTTCTTTCTAAACCATATGTATCATATAATCCATGTATTATGACAGAGGTAAAAGATAAAGCTGACACTTTATTTATTACTGATAACTTACTTCCAGTACAGCGTTAAGAGTTTTTAATCCAAATTTATGTAAAATACAGCAACGGACTGCACCATCTTAGCTTATCTGGCTGAAATTTAAACAGTTTTCTTGTGTTCGTGACTGGATTGGTGTCAACCTGCGGTTGTGGGCACGCTGTTGTTGGTATTTCTGGACGGGTTGCAGGTGTTGGTCGGTTCAAGAGTCCTTTGAAGTGATCCACCCATTGTTTAATCTGTTTTTCTTCCTTGGTAATGGGCTTCCCTTGGCTGTCTTTTATAGGTTTCGCCTGTGTTGATCTCTTCCCGGATAGAGATTTGGTTATCTGATATAGTGTCCTCAGGTCCCTTTTGCCTGCTGCCTTCTCAGCTTCAGTGGCCAGATTGTCGTAGAATCTTCCTTTGTCCTTCCTAGCACTCTTCTTCACCTCTTTGTCCAGTGCTTTGTAAGTTGAGCTCATCGTCTCCTTCTCCTGTCTGTCCTTGCATTGAATCATTTTATCTCCCACCATTCTCCTCTCTTCTATTAATTTCCAAGTGTCCGTTGAGAGCCATTCCTTGTCTTGTCTCTTCTTTCTTCCTAGAACCGTTGAACACGTTTCGTTGGGAATCGCCTTCAGAGACTTCCAATGTTCTTCCACGCATGATTCTTCAGTGATGTCGCGTAGTGTTTCCTGCTTTGCTCTGACAGTTGCAGTGAAAGTGTTTTTTGTGGTTGTGTCCTTCAGTTTCTGAGTGTTGAACTTGCATTGTGGCCTATCCCCAGCTATCCTCGAGGCTTTTAGTTACACCTTGAAATTCGCTTGTACTAGATAGTGGTCTGAACCCACATCTCCTCCTCTCCTTGACCTTGTGTCCAGTAGGCTCCCTCTCCACGTTCTTGAAATTGAGATGAAGTCTATTTGGTTCTTGCTGTTTCCATCTGGTGAAATCCATGTCGTCTTGTATATATCCTTGTGTTTGAACACCCTACCACTGTCAATGGAGTTGAAGATTGAACGATCAATTCTTGGTTGTTTGCTCAAAATCAACTTCCCTAATTTTCGCGGAGGCATCAATACGGCAGCCATCGTCTCATCGGTCGCTGTTCAGAAAGAAGTCAGCAGAAAACCGTCAGAAGTAATTTTATGATTTATTATTGTAATATTTGTTCACAGACCTTAGTTCGCTTATTATTTTTATATGTTGGTGCAACAATAAAGAAATATCAAGCGGCAGATCGATGTTTTGGTTATTTCGTCCGTTATAACTAAGCGTTTCTGAAATCTTCGAAGAACAGCGTGGGCCCGAGCGTAGCGAGAGCTGGGCATTAACGGTTTATGAGTCGTGATTGACAGTTTCTGACGATAGAAACAGATCTGGCGGATTCAAACAGTTGGTGAAAGTTTGGATAGTCGCCGTTCATTTCTCCTGGTGCCGGTCAAGTCCTCTTTGAACAAGCAATATCTGGAACCTTTTTGGAATTGGGTCAAGTTCAACAATGCCTGGGTCAAAGAAGGGACAGAGTGTCTTGGATACAAACAGGAAAGTAAGTCATTGTGACTTGTCTGTTAATTGTAACGATGTGTCTGATGTTAAGCATGATATGGTTGATGTTACTGTTTCGCCGTTCAGGGACAATAGGAACATCAAACTCCCTAAATTTGAACCACGGTGTTTTGATGGAAACCCGGCCGATTATTTACAGTTTGTTAAGGAGTTTGAGATCATGTTGAGTGGATTTTTATTAAATGATGAATTGAAATTGATGTATTTGGTGAGGTATTGCACTGGAGATGCTTCAAGAGCTATACAGTGCTGTAATCTCATGCCACCTAATGAGGAATACGCTGAGGCTAAGAGCATATTACGTCAAAGGTTTGGAAGACCTTCGATGATTGCAGGGAAATTATTCGAGGCTGTTAAGGGTAATGCTTGTCAATTACAGGATGACTCTCAGGCACTCACTGAGTTTTTAGATAATTTACTAATTTACAAGAATGCAATGATTTCGATGAATCGCATAAGTGACCTCAACTCGAGTTTTATACTAGAAGTAATAGCAAGACGTCTCCCTACTCGACTGCAAAGGAAGTGGGTGAAAATAAGCTCCCGTATGGAGGATGAGGGTATCGAGCCAAAGTTTGATGATATCCTGAAACTGGTAAATACTAGTGTCAATCAATCTATGAGCAAGTTCGCCCGTCTATTACATCTCACCGCTAGAAATTGAAATTACCTGATTCTCATGATAACTAAATCAACATTTATTTCAAAAATACCAGAGTTTTCACGCATCCAGTTCCATATCGTTTGATTTGTGTAGTGAAAATCTATAACCAGGGGTTTCTTTCTAAACCATATGTATCATATAATCCATGTATTATGACAGAGGTAAAAGATAAAGCTGACACTTTATTTATTACTGATAACTTACTTCCAGTACAGCGTTAAGAGTTTTTAATCCAAATTTATGTAAAATACAGCAACGGACTGCACCATCTTAGCTTATCTGGCTGAAATTTAAACAGTTTTCTTGTGTTCGTGACTGGAAACAAAATATTGTTTCCCGTGTTGTCTCCTCCCAGCTTCGCATTCATGTCGCCCACCAGGATTTTGATATCGCCATTCCGGACGTTGTCCATTATTGCTTGTAGTTGTCTGTAGAACGCCTCCTTCTTCTCTTCTTCTGAGACGTTTGCAGGCGCATAGCATTGAATGACTGTAACTTTCCTTCCTTCCTTTTGAGTTGAACCTGGCTGTCATTATCCTGGAGGGGATTGGTTCCCACTGCATGAGAGCTTTGGCTGCTGTTGGTGACATTATGATGGCCACTCCCTCGGTGTGCTCGTGGTTGTCCTCTGGGTGGCCGGAAAAGATTACTGTCTCTCCAGTAGGTAGTTGGCACCTTCCAGTTCCGTTCCATCTGCTTTCGCAGATTCCCAACACTTCTATTCTGTACCTTCTCATTTCAGCGGCTATCTGGGCAGCCTTTCCAGTTTCGTACATTGTATGAACATTCCAGGTACCCATCCTTACGTTTGCTTTCATCGAAAGAAGGCACATCGACTGACTGGCTTCCCGAAGACTAGCTTTCACCAGCCTGCGTCATTTCTCTTCCCCGATTCCAGCGAAAAGTAAGGCTATTGCTTATGTTTTTAGAATTTTTAATATATTTATTCGTTGAAGTTTCTGTAGCGATTTGTTTGTTTTACAGGGGTGGAGTTGCTAGCACCACGCCCTAACCCTCCCTCTTTACCCGGGCTTGGGACAGGCGAGAAAACTAGTAGGCTTGTAGCCTAGCAAGCTATTATCTTGCGAGGTTCACTGATGTTATAGCACTCTTTAATGTTCGTACAAAATTTTCCGCCAACCTGTTTGACTGAGGATGACGTGGTGCTGTGTACAAATGACGACAGCCTATATGTTTGAGGCAATCATTGAAGTTCTTCTCCGTAAAATGTGTACCATTGTCAGTAACTACGATATCTGGAATTCCTTCTCGACTGAAAATCTTTCTCAACGCTCTGTGAGTGAATTTGGCATTAGGACTATCTGTAATGATGACTTCTGGTCATCTAGAATAAGAATCCACAATAACCAAAGCATAATATGAATTTAATAATGGACCACAGTAATCTGCATGAATACGCTGCCAAACCTCACAAGATGCAGGCCACGGTGTCCACGATGACCTCCCATAGGACATTTTATGTAAACAGCTAGTACAGCTCTTTGATCTTCTGTTAATGTCAGCACCAATTTCCGGCCACCAGCATGTTAGGCGTGCTAATGATTTCATCTTATTAGCTCCTAGATGAGCAGAATGTAGATCATCCAAAATCGCAGATCTTAATGTTGGAGGAATAACAATTCTGTCATTCAGACATAGAAATCCTTCAGGATGAACTGAAATCTCATCTCTTTGCTTATAAAAGTCTGGAAATCTTCGCTTACACTGAACATTCCAACCTCTTTTTGTTGCATTTATAACGCATCCGTAATATTTCCGAGTATCATTTATAAGTCAAACTCGATCCACAGGTAACGGCTGGACTAATAAGCAATCAGTATCATTAGCAGCATTTTCAAATAATGAATAACGAGATAAGAAGTCTGCATGAGGTATATCCTTTGCCGATCTATGTTCAATGGTGTAATCGTATGCACTTAGTTCTAAACTCCATCTTTGAACCATAGCAGCAGATGATTTATTCAAAGATTTTTCTTGATTGTAAATGAATTTCAAAGCTTCATGATCAGTAACTATGTGAAACTTAGAACCAAAGAGATACTTGTACAAGCGTCTTATTGCCCATACAACTGCTAGAGCTTCTTTCTGGGTTTGTGAGTACCCTTGTTCACTCTTACTTAGACGTCTTGAAATACAAATAACAGGTTGTCCATTTTGCTCAAGTACTGCAGTTATACCCATAGGAGAAGCATCTGTAGTGAGAACAGACTTATCTCTCGACAAGAAAAGGTCTTAGGAAAGCTTGTTTATTAAGAAACTCCAAAGATTTTCGCAAGACATTCTCATGTTGTCGTTCCCACTTAAACTGTTTACTGGAGACAATATCAAAAAGTGGAGATAACCGTTAAGTGAAGTTGGGAATGAATCTGGAGTGAAACTGAAGAGTACCTATCCATGATCTCAACGATGGTATATTATTAGGTGACGGTGCTTGAATTAGAGGTGCCAAACGACTAGCATCAGGTCTGAAACTTTCGGAGTCTACTGTGTATCCCAAGCATGATACAGACGACAAAGTGAAATGACATTTAGATGGATTAACAAGAACATTATTCTCACATAAACGCCTGAACAGTTTTAAAAGACGTTCATTATGCAATTCGATATTAGGACCATGAACTATATAGTCGCCTTGGTATGACTCAACACCATCTAATCCATCTATCATCTGATTTATTACATTTCGAAATATTGCGGGTGAAACCTTTAAACCAAAAGGCGAGAACTTATACTTGAACAATCCAAATGGAGTATTAATGGTTGTTAATGCACTAGACGCCTCATCAAGAGGAATTTGCAAATAGGCATCCTTTAGATCTATTTTGGAAAAGTATCTTGAGCCATGTAGCTTGTAGAGAATGTCTTCAGTTTCTAGAGTAGTGCAACTTTGCTGTAGTAGACGACTATTGAGTGTAAGGCGGTAGTCACCACAAAATCTAGGTGTTTTTCCATCAGCCTTTAGTGGCGTAACAATAGGAGTGGCCCAATTTGAAGACTCAACTGGCATAAGTACGCCTTGCTCAACCAACTTGTCTAACTCTTTCTTAACTGCATCTCCCAATCCATATGGAATTAATCGGCGTTTCAGGAAGATAGGATCACCCTCTATTTCAAGATGGATGGGCTGAATCTTCATACCACCTACACTCTTTGAACATTGGAGAAGTAATTCTCTGAACAAAGATTCATCAAACAACTCAGTACAAAGTGAGATTTCGACATTTAACAATCTAAGGGCTTTTAATCCCAATAAAGATGGACCATATTCACCAACAGGAAAGGGAAAATTTACAAAATTACCACTGTCTGATTTCAAAGAAATGTCAGTGGCACCGATAAGAGGTAATTTATGACCAGTTATGCCTGTAAATGAACTAGTAGTAAGGTCTATCTGGACATTCCTTAAAATCGATTGTAAATCTTTCTTAGAAATTGTAGATTCAGTACTCCCAGGATCAATTATAAAACAATGGGACTTACCTAAACTTGTAGTGAAGGTTCTCATTAGATGACATTCAGTATTGGGAAAAGTTGAAAGAGACATTGACTCCATTTTACTAGACAGATTGGGAGAATTATAAGAATTCTGAGTAACATAAGTATTCGAACTTCTGCAAACAGTCTTGATGTCTCCAACTTTACCACATTTGTGACACTTGGCACCCCGAAAACGGTAAGTGCTTCGTAGGTGTAACTTTCCACAGGAAAAACACGGTTTAATGTTTTCAATCTCTGGCTGCATTCTATTACCTGTGGACAACAATTTGGATTGCTTTCCATGACCACTTGTATTTTCGACTTTGGACAACATGACATCAGATACTGACGTAGTGGGAGCAGAGTATTCACTGTTGACATCTTCATATGTAATACATAAATCTTTAGCAGTTTGAAAGGTACAAGAAGGAATCTGAATTAACTCTTTCTCTAACTTAGGAATATTGATTCCAGCAATTAGACGATCACGTAGTTGAGTATGCAGCTGATCTCCAAAGTTACACTTTGAAGCTTGAATTTGAAGTTGAAGAATAAAGTCTCTTATCTTCTGATTGGGAGCACAAACCAGTCTGTTGAATTGAGCCCTCTCTCGTGTCTCAAAAGTAGTTATATGGAAGTGATCTATCAAAATTTCACGGAGCTTACCATATGGCAGAGAAATTGGTTTATCTGGAAACGCCAGCGTCTTCACTAGGCTATACGCATCTAGCCCAATAGCAGTAATGAAATGTGCTGGTATTTTGTCATCCCAAACGTTCTTTGAAATGCACCACGCATCGAAGCATTGAAGATAATCAGCAATTTCCCGCGGTGAACCATTTATAGGGAGTTTTCCCAGGTCATTTAGTTCCATCGCGACACCAATTTGTTGTAATTAATTGTAATCGTAGTATTAGTATTTCGAGATGACCGAATTACACGAATCCAACCAGAACACAGAGAGGGCGGAATTCAGGAATTTGTATTTAGCGGAATTCTAATGCAATCCATATAACAAAAATATATTAACAATCAACAGTAAGTATTTAAACAATACAGAGATAGAATTAGTCAATCACCACACTTAGATTAAGGCGGTAATGACTGAACTTTCCAACCTCTATTTTTCACTCAGAAACCGATTGGAGTATAATATAATATTATAAAAGAAAGGAACACATTTTTCGTATCTCAAATTTTGAGGACCTCATGTTACTTACCATTGAAATACTCTACAAGGTGGGCTTGTTATCAGACCAAAAGAATAACAAATTTTCGGGCAAAATTTAGTCTGAATGAGGACTGATTGAGTACTTTCACAATTGTACTTAGGCAGATGAAACACAGGTAAAAATTTTTATGATTGTGATGATATAATTAGTTTTTGTACTCATGATTATTATGGTAAAACATTATTCAAGTTGTCCCACATTCGTTTAAAAATCGAATCGAATAATTCACTTGTAGGATAACATGCTCAAATGCTTCAAGTCGTAAATATTTCCAAGAAGTGAACGTTAGCATCTAGTGACAGAATATGCCCTGGAGAATGTCTAATTCAAAAGCAAATCTAAAATTCTCCAACTCTCTGAAAGTATATGCTAGCAGGATACTTTGTTTGAAATTCTACATTAGGAATATTGTCAAATTCGACGAGAAATGAAACAAATTTACTCAAATATTAGTCACGTAGGCACCATCCTTCAAAGATAAAACACAGATTCACAAATAACGAAGCATATCTACACGTTCTCAAGAAAGACCACGCCTTACAGTATTTGAAAGACCTCTTTTTTCAAATATCATATGGAAGAAATTGATTTGCAATTCATAGAAATACTTAGGCATTGACAATCAACAATTATTTTGCTTCAAATCTCAAAGTGACTTTCCAGGCATGTTCAGTTTCACCATTCTGAGCTGTTCAGTCTGTTTTCAAGCACTAAAGGGCAGTGGAGTAGAGTATTGAATCAATAAAAAGGCGGATTCGGGTGGTTTGAAGCCTGGTATGGCTGTCTTATCTGAGTCAAAACTGTTACTGGCATCAAACAATCAGCTTGATTTTCCGACAGGAGTTAATCCAATCAAGGAAATCATATATTGGGGTCTGAATAATTCCGATTTTCAGAAGAAACTGTGGCTAAATTACACCTCATCGAACTGTATGATTTGAGAATCGCGAACTAATTTGAAGGCTGCTAATTTTTGTTTAGAACCAGTTTATTTCATTGCAAGGCTGTCTCAAACGATTTGATATATAATCTGATTACTTCTGCTACAATTTCAGCTATTAGGGTTTCATTTGCTAAGAAAGTGTACTTTAGTATGAAGCCCTCTGGATATCTGTGGTGATTGACTAATTCTATCTCTGTATTGTTTAAATACTTACTGTTGATTGTTAATATATTTTTGTTATATGGATTGCATTAGAATTCCGCTAAATACAAATTCCTGAATTCCGCCCTCTCTGTGTTCTGGTTGGATTCGTGTAATTCGGTCATCTCGAAATACTAATACTACGATTACAATTAATTACAACAAATTGGTGTCGCGATGGAACTAAATGACCTGGGAAAACTCCCTATAAATGGTTCACCGCGGGAAATTGCTGATTATCTTCAATGCTTCGATGCGTGGTGCATTTCAAAGAACGTTCGGGATGACAAAATACCAGCACATTTCATTACTGCTATTGGGCTAGATGCGTATAGCCTAGTGAAGACGCTGGCGTTTCCAGATAAACCAATTTCTCTGCCATATGGTAAGCTCCGTGAAATTTTGATAGATCACTTCCATATAACTACTTTTGAGACACGAGAGAGGGCTCAATTCAACAGACTGGTTTGTGCTCCCAATCAGAAGATAAGAGACTTTATTCTTCAACTTCAAATTCAAGCTTCAAAGTGTAACTTTGGAGATCAGCTGCATACTCAACTACGTGATCGTCTAATTGCTGGAATCAATATTCCTAAGTTAGAGAAAGAGTTAATTCAGATTCCTTCTTGTACCTTTCAAACTGCTAAAGATTTATGTATTACATATGAAGATGTCAACAGTGAATACTCTGCTCCCACTACGTCAGTATCTGATGTCATGTTGTCCAAAGTCGAAAATACAAGTGGTCATGGAAAGCAATCCAAATTGTTGTCCACAGGTAATAGAATGCAGCCAGAGATTGAAAACATTAAACCGTGTTTTTCCTGTGGAAAGTTACACCTACGAAGCACTTACCGTTTTCGGGGTGCCAAGTGTCACAAATGTGGTAAAGTTGGAGACATCAAGACTGTTTGCAGAAGTTCGAATACTTATGTTACTCAGAATTCTTATAATTCTCCCAATCTGTCTAGTAAAATGGAGTCAATGTCTCTTTCAACTTTTCCCAATACTGAATGTCATCTAATGAGAACCTTCACTACAAGTTTAGGTAAGTCCCATTGTTTTATAATTGATCCTGGGAGTACTGAATCTACAATTTCTAAGAAAGATTTACAATCGATTTTAAGGAATGTCCAGATAGACCTTACTACTAGTTCATTTACAGGCATAACTGGTCATAAATTACCTCTTATCGGTGCCACTGACATTTCTTTGAAATCAGACAGTGGTAATTTTGTAAATTTTCCCTTTCCTGTTGGTGAATATGGTCCATCTTTATTGGGATTAAAAGCCCTTAGATTGTTAAATGTCGAAATCTCACTTTGTACTGAGTTGTTTGATGAATCTTTGTTCAGAGAATTACTTCTCCAATGTTCAAAGAGTGTAGGTGGTATGAAGATTCAGCCCATCCATCTTGAAATAGAGGGTGATCCTATCTTCCTGAAACGCCGATTAATTCCATATGGATTGGGAGATGCAGTTAAGAAAGAGTTAGACAAGTTGGTTGAGCAAGGCGTACTTATGCCAGTTGAGTCTTCAAATTGGGCCACTCCTATTGTTACGCCACTAAAGGCTGATGGAAAAACACCTAGATTTTGTGGTGACTACCGCCTTACACTCAATAGTCGTCTACTACAGCAAAGTTGCACTACTCTAGAAACTGAAGACATTCTCTACAAGCTACATGGCTCAAGATACTTTTCCAAAATAGATCTAAAAGATGCCTATTTGCAAATTCCTCTTGATGAGGCGTCTAGTGCATTAACAACCATTAATACTCCATTTGGATTGTTCAAGTATAAGTTCTTGCCTTTTGGTTTAAAGGTTTCACCCGCAATATTTCGAAATGTAATAAATCAGATGATAGATGGATTAGATGGTGTTGAGTCATACCAAGACGACTATATAGTTCATGGTCCTAATATCGAATTGCATAATGAACGTCTTTTAAAACTGTTCAGGCGTTTATGTGAGAATAATGTTCTTGTTAATCCATCTAAATGTCATTTCACTTTGTCGTCTGTATCATGCTTGGGATACACAGTAGACTCCGAAGGTTTCAGACCTGATGCTAGTCGTTTGGCACCTCTAATTCAAGCACCGTCACCTAATAATATACCATCGTTGAGATCATGGATAGGTACTCTTCAGTTTTACTCCAGATTCATTCCCAACTTCACTCAACGGTTATCTCCACTTTTTGATATTGTCTCCAGTAAACAGTTTAAGTGGGAACAACAACATGAGAATATCTTGCGAAAATCTTTGGAGTTTCTTAATAAACAAGCTTTCCTAAGACCTTTTCTTGTCGAAAGATAAGTCTGTTCTCACTACAGATGCTTCTCCTATGGGTATAACTGCAGTACTTGAGCAAAATGGACAACCTGTTATTTGTATTTCAAGACGTCTAAGTAAGAGTGAACAAGGGTACTCACAAACCCAGAAAGAAGCTCTAGCAGTTGTATGGGCAATAAGACGCTTGCACAAGTATCTCTTTGGTACTAAGTTTCACATAGTTACTGATCATGAAGCTTTGAAATTCATTTACAATCAAGAAAAATCTTTGAATAAATCATCTGCTGCTATGGTTCAAAGATGGAGTTTAGAACTAAGTGCATATGATTACACCATTGAACATAGATCGGCAAAGGATATACCTCATGCAGACTTCTTATCTCGTTATTCATTATTTGAAAATGCTGCTAATGATACTGATTGCTTATTAGTCCAGCCGTTACCTGTGGATCGAGTTTGACTTATAAATGATACTCGGAAATATTACGGATGCGTTATAAATGCAACAAAAAGAGGTTGGAATGTTCAGTGTAAGCGAAGATTTCCAGACTTTTATAAGCAAAGAGATGAGATTTCAGTCCATCCTGAAGGATTTCTATGTCTGAATGACAGAATTGTTATTCCTCCAACATTAAGATCTGCGATTTTGGATGATCTACATTCTGCTCATCTAGGAGCTAATAAGATGAAATCATTAGCACGCCTAACATGCTGGTGGCCGGAAATTGGTGCTGACATTAACAGAAGATCAAAGAGCTGTACTAGCTGTTTACATAAAATGTCCTATGGGAGGTCATCGTGGACACCGTGGCCTGCATCTTGTGAGGTTTGGCAGCGTATTCATGCAGATTACTGTGGTCCATTATTAAATTCATATTATGCTTTGGTTATTGTGGATTCTTATTCTAGATGACCAGAAGTCATCATTACAGATAGTCCTAATGCCAAATTCACTCACAGAGCGTTGAGAAAGATTTTCAGTCGAGAAGGAATTCCAGATATCGTAGTTACTGACAATGGTACACATTTTACGGAGAAGAACTTCAATGATTGCCTCAAACATATAGGCTGTCGTCATTTGTACACAGCACCACGTCATCCTCAGTCAAACAGGTTGGCGGAAAATTTTGTACGAACATTAAAGAGTGCTATAACATCAGTGAACCTCGCAAGATAATAGCTTGCTAGGCTACAAGCCTACTAGTTTTCTCGCCTGTCCCAAGCCCGGGTAAAGAGGGAGGGTTAGGGCGTGGTGCTAGCAACTCCACCCCTGTAAAACAAACAAATCGCTACAGAAACTTCAACGAATAAATATATTAAAAATTCTAAAAACATAAGCAATAGCCTTACTTTTCGCTGGAATCGGGGAAGAGAAATGACGCAGGCTGGTGAAAGCTAGTCTTCGGGAAGCCAGTCAGTCGATGTGCCTTCTTTCGATGAAAGCAAACGTAAGGATGGGTACCTGGAATGTTCATACAATGTACGAAACTGGAAAGGCTGCCCAGATAGCCGCTGAAATGAGAAGGTACAGAATAGAAGTGTTGGGAATCTGCGAAAGCAGATGGAACGGAACTGGAAGGTGCCAACTACCTACTGGAGAGACAGTAATCTTTTCCGGCCACCCAGAGGACAACCACGAGCACACCGAGGGAGTGGCCATCATAATGTCACCAACAGCAGCCAAAGCTCTCATGCAGTGGGAACCAATCCCCTCCAGGATAATGACAGCCAGGTTCAACTCAAAAGGAAGGAAGGAAAGTTACAGTCATTCAATGCTATGCGCCTGCAAACGTCTCAGAAGAAGAGAAGAAGGAGGCGTTCTACAGACAACTACAAGCAATAATGGACAACGTCCGGAATGGCGATATCAAAATCCTGATGGGCGACATGAATGCGAAGCTGGGAGGAGACAACACGGGAAACAATATTTTGTTTCCAGTCACGAACACAAGAAAACTGTTTAAATTTCAGCCAGATAAGCTAAGATGGTGCAGTCCGTTGCTGTATTTTACATAAATTTGGATTAAAAACTCTTAAGGCTGTACTGGAAGTAGGTTATCAGTAATAAATAAAGTGTCAGCTTTATCTTTTACCTCTGTCATAATACATGGATTATATGATACATATGGTTTAGAAAGAAACCCCTGGTTATAGATTTTCACTACACAAATCAAACGATATGGAACTGGATGCGTGAACACTCTGGTATTTTTGAAATAAATGTTGATTTAGTTATCATGAGAATCAGGTCATTTCGATTTTAAAAGTTGCCGAATGCTTGTATGTAGACAAATCGAGTCAGCATACTTGCTGTCATGCAATAAGCTATGTTCAACATTTGCCTCAGCGGGGTTTTGATGAGATGAATTTTCTGTCCCTCATACAAGCAAATAAGGAAGCTGGTGAGTCTCGTAGGTAGTTTGTGAACATCCAGTTTGAAAACTATCAGCCATGTATGTTGTTGTAACAGTTTTCCTTGTTTTTACAATTTAATATATGTGTTCGGTGGATCTACTGGCGGATATCTACTGGCGGCCTGCTTAAATCCTTGGGCTACCGAAATTACCTACCTCCAGAATGCTAAATTTCATCTGGATTTATCGTTGTTTTAATCTTGCAGTTATATCAAATGATCTATACATAAACTTGCGCGATGATTTAACTTTCTCCCAAGTAAACGCTGTACAATTCATCAAATGAAGATATACTTCAGATTATTACTTTACATGTGAATCCTGTGTGAAGAAAAAAGTACTTTGGAACTGAATATGCTGAAAATTTTTGTACCATATACTAGCATACTGTCTTAAATAAAGCTTCACCTTTATTATTATTATTATCGTGGGAAAGCTCCTTCATATACTTTAAAATTCTGATTTCACTCTTTTGTGTTCTTGTGAAATGTAGAGATTCTAGCTTATAATTAACGTTTCATTGACAGCAATGATTATCGCGTGATGTAGCAAGCCTTACAAAAACTGTTCTTCTTTACCGGTAGTAATTACTGGTCTAGTAAATTGCTGGAGTGCTTTGAGACGAACCCAAACCACTGATGCACGCCACTACATGCGCATTCACAAAATGTCTTCACTGACCTGTAATACTGAAACAAACTTGTAACACTTGTATATATCCTTGTGTTTGAACATCCTACCACTGTCAATGGAGTTGAAGATTGAACGATCAATTCTTGGTTGTTTGCTCAAAATCAACTTCCCCAATTTTCGCGGAGGCATCAATACGGCAGCCATCGTCTCATCGGTCGCTGTTCAGAAAGAAGTCAGCAGAAAACCGTCAGAAGTAATCTTATGATTTATTATTGTAATATTTGTTCACAGACCTTAGTTCAATTATTATTTTTATATGTTGGTGCAACAATAAAGAAATATCAAGCGGCAGATCGATGTTTTGGTTATTTCGTCCGTTATAACTAAGCGTTTCTGAAATCTTCGAAGAACAGCGTGGGCCCGAGCGTAGCGAGAGCTGGGCATTAACGGTTTATGAGACGTGATTGACAGTTTCTGACGATAGAAACAGATCTGGCGGATTCAAACAGTTGGTGAAAGTTTGGATAGTCGCCGTTCATTTCTCTTGGTGCCGGTCAAGTCCTCTTTGAACAAGCAATATCTGGAACTTTTTTGGAATTTGCTCAAGTCCAACAATGCCTGGGTCAAAGAAGGGACAGAGTGTCTTGGATACAAACAGGAAAGTAAGTCATTGTGACTTGTCTGTTAATTGTAACGATGTGTCTGATGTTAAGCATGATATGGTTGATGTTACTGTTTCGCCGTTCAGGGATGATAGGAACATCAAACTCCCTAAATTTGAACCACGGTGTTTTGATGGAAACCCGGCCAATTATTTACAGTTTGTTAAGGAGTTTGAGATCATGTTGAGTGGTTTTTTATTAAATGATGAATTGAAATTGATGTATTTGGTGAGGTATTGCACTGGAGATGCTTCAAGAGCTATACAGTGCTGTAATCTCATGCCACCTAATGAGGAATACGCTGAGGCTAAGAGCATATTACGTCAAAGGTTTGGAAGACCTTCGATGATTGCAGGGAAATTATTCGAGGCTGTTAAGGGTAATGCTTGTCAATTACAGGATGACTCTCAGGCACTCACTGAGTTTTTAGATAATTTACTAATTTACAAGAATGCAATGATTTCGATGAATCGCATGAGTGACCTCAACTCGAGTTTTATACTAGAAGTAATAGCAAGACGTCTCCCTACTCGACTGCAAAGGAAGTGGGTGAAAATAAGCTCCCGTATGGAGGATGAGGGTATCGAGCCAAAGTTTGATGATATCCTGAAACTGGTAAATACTAGTGTCAATCAATCTATGAGCAAGTTCACCCGTCTAATACATCTCACCGCTAGAAATTGAAATTACCTGATTCTCATGATAACTAAATCAACATTTATTTCAAAAATACCAGAGTGTTCACGCATCCAGTTCCATATCGTTTGATTTGTGTAGTGAAAATCTATAACCAGGGGTTTCTTTCTAAACCATATGTATCATATAATCCATGTATTATGACAGAGGTAAAAGATAAAGCTGACACTTTATTTATTACTGATAACCTACTTCCAGTACAGCGTTAAGAGTTTTTAATCCAAATTTATGTAAAATACAGCAACGGACTGCACCATCTTAGCTTATCTGGCTGAAATTTAAACAGTTTTCTTGTGTTCGTGACTGGAAACAAAATATTGTTTCCCGTGTTGTCTCCTCCCAGCTTCGCATTCATGTCGCCCATCAGGATTTTGATATCGCCATTCCGGACGTTGTCCATTATTGCTTGTAGTTGTCTGTAGAACGCCTCCTTCTTCTCTTCTTCTGAGACGTTTGTAGGCGCATAGCATTGAATGACTGTAACTTTCCTTCCTTCCTTTTGAGTTGAACCTGGCTGTCATTATCCTGGAGGGGATTGGTTCCCACTGCATGAGAGCTTTGGCTGCTGTTGGTGACATTATGATGGCCACTCCCTCGGTGTGCTCGTGGTTGTCCTCTGGGTGGCCGGAAAAGATTACTGTCTCTCCAGTAGGTAGTTGGCACCTTCCAGTTCCGTTCCATCTGCTTTCGCAGATTCCCAACACTTCTATTCTGTACCTTCTCATTTCAGCGGCTATCTGGGCAGCCTTTCCAGTTTCGTACATTGTATGAACATTCCAGGTACCCATCCTTACGTTTGCTTTCATCGAAAGAAGGCACATCGGCTGACTGGCTTCCCGAAGGCTAGCATTCACCAGCCTGCGTCATTTCTCTTCCCTGACTCCAGCGAAAAGTAAGGCTATTGCTTATGTTTTTAGAATTTTTAATATATTTATTCGTTGAAGTTTCTGTAGCGATTTGGTTGTTTTACAGGGGTGGAGTTGCTAGCACCACGCCCTAACCCTCCCTCTTTACCCGGGCTTGGGACAGGCGAGAAAACTAGTAGGCTTGTAGCCTAGCAAGCTAGTATCTTGCGCGGTTCATTGATGCTATAGCATTCTTTAATGTTCGTACAATATTTTCCGTCAACCCGTTTGACTGAGGATGACTTGGTGCTGTGTACAAATGACGACAACCTATATGTTTGAGGCAATCATTGAAGTTCTTCTCCGTAAAATGTGTACCATTGTCAGTAACTACGATATCTGGAATTGCTTCTCGACTAAAAATCTTTCTCAACGCTCTGTGAGTGAATTTGGCATTAGGACTATCTGTAATGATGACTTCTGGTCATCTAGAATAAGAATCCACAATAACTAAAGCATAATATGAATTTAATAATGGACCACAGTAATCTGCATGAATACGCTGCCAAACCTAACAAGATGCAGGCCACGGTGTCCACGATGACTTCCCATAGGACATTTTATGTAAACAGCTAGTACAGCTCTTTGATCTTCTGTTAATGTCAGCACCAATTTCCGGCCACCAGCATGTTAGGCGTGCTAATGATTTCATCTTATCAGCTCCTAGATGAGCAGAATGTAGATCATCCAAAATCGCAGATCTTAATGTTGGAGGAATAACAATTCTGTCATTCAGACATAGAAATCCTTCAGGATGGACTGAAATCTCATCTCTTCGCTTATAAAAGTCTGGAAATCTTCGCTTACACTGAACATTCCAACCTCTTTTTGTTGCATTTATAACGCATCCGTAATATTTCCGAGTATCATTTATAAGTCGAACTCGATCCACCGGTAACGGCTGGACTAATAAGCAATCAGTATCATTAGCAGCATTTTCAAATAATGAATAACGAGATAAGAAGTCTGCATGAGGTATATCCTTTGCCGATCTATGTTCAATAGTGTAATCATATGCACTTAGTTCTAAACTCCATCTTTGAACCATAGCAGCAGATGATTTATTCAAAGATTTTTCTGGATTGTAAATGAATTTCAAAGCTTGATGATCAGTAACTATGTGAAACTTAGTACCAAAGAGATACTTGTGCAAGCGTCTTATTGCCCATACAACTGCTAGAGCTTCTTTCTGGGTTTGTGAGTACCCTTGTTCACTCTTACTTAGACGTCTTGAAATACAAATAACAGGTTGTCCATTTTGCTCAAGTACTGCAGCTATACCCATAGGAGAAGCATCTGTAGTGAGAACAGACTTATCTTTCGACAAAAAAGGTCTTAGGAAAGCTTGTTTATTAAGAAACTCCAAAGTTTTTCGCAAGATATTCTCATGTTGTTGTTCCCACTTAAACTGTTTACTGGAGACAATCTCAAAAAGTGGAGATAACCGTTGAGTGAAGTTGGGAATGAATCTGGAGTAAAACTGAAGAGTACCTATCCATGATCTCAACGATGACATATTATTAGGTGACGGTGCTTGAATTAGAGGTGCCAAACGACTAGCATCAGGTCTGAAACCTTCGGAGTCTACTGTGTATCCCAAGCATGATACAGACGACAAAGTGAAATGACATTTAGATGGATTAACAAGAACATTATTCTCACATAAACGCCTGAACAGTTTTAAAAGACGTTCATTATGCAATTCGATATTAGGACCATGAACTATAATGTCGTCTTGGTATGACTCAACACCATCTAATCCATCTATCATCTGATTTATTACATTTTGAAATATTGCGGGTGAAACCTTTAAACCAAAAGGCAAGAACTTATACTTGAACAATCCAAATGGAGTATTAATGGTTGTTAATGCACTAGACGCCTCATCAAGAGGAATTTGCAAATAGGCATCTTTTAGATCTATTTTGGAAAAGTATCTTGAGCCATGTAGCTTGTAGAGAATGTCTTCAGTTTCTAGAGTAGTGCAACTTTGCTGTAGTAGACGACTATTGAGTGTAAGGCGGTAGTCACCACAAATTCTAGGTGTTTTTCCATCAGCCTTTAGTGGCGTAACAATAGGAGTAGCCCAATTTGAAGACTCAACTGGCATAAGTATGCCTTGCTCAACCAACTTGTCTAACTCTTTCTTAACTGCATCTCGCAATCCATATGGAATTAATCGGCGTTTCAGGAAGATAGGATCACCCTCTATTTCAAGATGGATGGGCTGAATCTTCATACCACCTACACTCTTTGAACATTGGAGAAGTAATTCTCTGAACAAAGATTCATCAAACAACTCAGTACAAAGTGAGATTTCGACATTTAACAATCTAAGGGCTTTTAATCCCAATAAAGATGGACCATATTCACTAACAAGAAAGGGAATATTTACAAAATTACCACTGTCTGATTTCAAAGAAATGTTAGTGGCACCGATAAGAGGTAATTTATGACCAGTTATGCCTGTAATTGAACTAGTAGTAGGGTCTATCTGGACATTCTTACAAATCGATTGTAAATCTTTCTTAGAAATTATAGATTCAGTACTCCCAGTATCAATTATAAAACAATGGGACTTGCCTGAACTTGTAGTGAAGGTTCTCATTAGATGAGATTGAGTATTGGGAAAAGTTGAAAGAGACATTGACTCCATTTTACTAGACAGATTGGGAGAATTATAAGAATTCTGAGTAACATAAGTATTCGAACTTCTGCAAACAGTCTTGATGTCTCCAACTTTACCACATTTGTGACACTTAGCACCCCGAAAACGGCAAGTGCTTCGTAGATGTAACTTTCCACAGGAAAAACACGGTTTAATGTTTTTGATCTCTGGCTGCATTCTATTACCTGTGGACAACAATTTGGATTGCTTTCCATGACCACTTGTATTTTCGACTTTGGACAACATGACATCAGATACTGACGTAGTGGGAGCAGAGTATTCACTGTTGACATCTTCATATGTAATACATAAATCTTTAGCAGTTTGAAAGGTACAAGAAGGAATCTGAATTAACTCTTTCTCTAACTTAGGAATATTGATTCCAGCAATTAGACGATCACGTAGTTGAGTATGCAGCTGATCTCCAAAGTTACACTTTGAAGCTTGAATTTGAAGTTGAAGAATAAAGTCTCTTATCTTCTGATTGGGAGCACAAACCAGTTTGTTGAATTGAGCCCTCTCTCGTGTCTCAAAAGTAGTTATATGGAAGTGATCTATCAAAATTTCACGGAGCTTACCATATGGCAGAGAAATTGGTTTATCTGGAAACGCCAGAGTCTTCACTAGGCTATACGCATCTAGCCCAATAGCAGTAATGAAATGTGCTGGTATTTTGTCATCCCGAACGTTCTTTGAAATGCACCACGCATCGAAGCATTGAAGATAATCAGCAATTCCCGCGGTGAACCATTTATAGGAAGTTTTCCCAGGTCATTTAGTTCCATCGCGACACCAATTTGTTGTAATTAATTGTAATCGTAGTATTAGTATTTCGAGATGACCGAATTACACGAATCCAACCAGAACACAGAGAGGGCGGAATTCAGGAATTTGTATTTAGCGGAATTCTAATGCAATCCATATAACAAAAATATATTAACAATCAACAGTAAGTATTTAAACAATACAGAGATAGAATTAGTCAATCACCACAGATATCCAGAGGGCTTCATACTAAAGTACACTTTCTTAGCAAATGAAACCCAATAGCTGAAATTGTAGCAGAAGTAATCAGATTATATATCAAATCGTTTGAGACAGCCTTGCAATGAAATAAACTGGTTCTAAACAAAAATTAGCAGCCTTCAAATTAGTTCGCGATTCTCAAATCATACAGTTCGATGAGGTGTAATTTAGCCACAGTTTCTTCTGAAAATCGGAATTATTCAGACCCCAATATATGATTTCCTTGATTGGATTAACTCCTGTCGGAAAATCAAGCTGATTGTTTGATGCCAGTAACAGTTTTGACTCAGATAAGACAGCCATACCAGGCTTCAAACCACCCGAATCCGCCTTTTTATTGATTCAATACTCTACTCCACTGCCCTTTAGTGCTTGAAAACAGACTGAACAGCTCAGAATGGTGAAACTGAACATGCCTGGAAAGTCACTTTGAGATTTGAAGCAAAATAATTGTTGATTGTCAATGCCTAAGTATTTCTATGAATTGCAAATCAATTTCTTCCATATGATATTTGAAAAAAGAGGTCTTTCAAATACTGTAAGGCGTGGTCTTTCTTGAGAACGTGTAGATATGCTTCGTTATTTGTGAATCTGTGTTTTATCTTTGAAGGATGGTGCCTACGTGACTAATATTTGAGTAAATTTGTTTCATTTCTCGTCGAATTTGACAATATTCCTAATGTAGAATTTCAAACAAAGTATCCTGCTAGCATATACTTTCAGAGAGTTGGAGAATTTTAGATTTGCTTTTGAATTAGACATTCTCCAGGGCATATTCTGTCACTAGATGCTAACGTTCACTTCTTGGAAATATTTACGACTTGAAGCATTTGAGCATGTTATCCTACAAGTGAATTATTCGATTCGATTTTTAAACGAATGTGGGACAACTTGAATAATGTTTTACCATAATAATCATGAGTACAAAAACTAATTATATCATCACAATCATAAAAATTTTTACCTGTGTTTCATCTGCCTAAGTACAATTGTGAAAGTACTCAATCAGTCCTCATTCAGACTAAATTTTGCCCGAAAATTTGTTATTCTTTTGGTCTGATAACAAGCCCACCTTGTAGAGTATTTCAATGGTAAGTAACATGAGGTCCTCAAAATTTGAGATACGAAAAATGTGTTCCTTTCTTTTATAATATTATATTATACTCCAATCGGTTTCTGAGTGAAAAATAGAGGTTGGAAAGTTCAGTCATTACCGCCTTAATCTAAGTGTGGTGATTGACTAATTCTATCTCTGTATTGTTTAAATACTTACTGTTGATTGTTAATATATTTTTGTTATATGGATTGCATTAGAATTCCGCTAAATACAAATTCCTGAATTCCGCCCTCTCTGTGTTTTGGTTGGATTCGTGTAATTCGGTCATCTCGAAATACTAATACTACGATTACAATTAATTACAACAAATTGGCGTCGCGATGGAACTAAATAACCTGGGAAAATTCCCTATAAATGGTTCACCGCGGGAAATTGCTGATTATCTTGAATGCTTCGATGCGTGGTGCATTTCAAAGAATGTTCGGGATGACAAAATACCAGCACATTTCATTACTGCTATTGGGCTAGATGCGTATAGCCTAGTGAAGACTCTGGCGTTTCCAGATAAACCAATTTCTCTGCCATATGGTAAGCTCCGTGAACTTCTGATAGATCACTTCCATATAACTACTTTTGAGACACGAGAGAGGGCTCAATTCAACAAACTGGTTCGTGCTCCCAATCAGAAGATAAGAGACTTTATTCTTCAACTTCAAATTCAAGCTTCAAAGTGTAACTTTGGAGATCAGCTGCATACTCAACTACGTGATCGTCTAATTGCTGGAATCAATATTCCTAAGTTAGAGAAAGAGTTAATTCAGATTCCTTCTTGTACCTTTCAAACTGCTAAAGATTTATGTATTACATATGAAGATGTCAACAGTGAATACTCTGCTCCCACTACGTCAGTATCTGATGTCATGTTGTCCAAAGTCGAAAATACAAGTGGTCATGGAAAGCAATCCAAACTGTCGTCCACAGGTAATAGAATGCAGCCAGAGATCAAAAACATTAAACCGTGTTTTTCCTGTGGAAAGTTACATCTACGAAGCACTTGCCGTTTTCGGGGTGCTAAGTGTCACAAATGTGGTAAAGTTGGACACATCAAGACTGTTTGCAGAAGTTCGAATACTTATGTTACTCAGAATCCTGATAATTCTTCCAATCTGTCTGGTAAAATGCAGTCGATGTCTCTTTCAACTTTTCCCAATACTCAATCTCATCTAATGAGAACCTTCACTACAAGTTCAGGCAAGTCCCATTGTTTTATAATTGATACTGGGAGTACTGAATCTATAATTTCTAAGAAAGATTTACAATCGATTTGTAAGAATGTCCAGATAGACCCTACTACTAGTTCAATTACAGGCATAACTGGTCATAAATTACCTCTTATCGGTGCTACTAACATTTCTTTGAAATCAGACAGTGGTAATTTTGTAAATATTCCCTTTCTTGTTAGTGAATATGGTCCATCTTTATTGGGATTAAAAGCCCTTAGATTGTTAAATGTCGAAATCTCACTTTGTACTGAGTTGTTTGATGAATCTTTGTTCAGAGAATTACTTCTCCAATGTTCAAAGAGTGTAGGTGGTATGAAGATTCAGCCCATCCATCTTGAAATAGAGGGTGATCCTATCTTCCTGAAACGCCGATTAATTCCATATGGATTGCGAGATGCAGTTAAGAAAGAGTTAGACAAGTTGGTTGAGCAAGGCATACTTATGCCAGTTGAGTCTTCAAATTGGGCTACTCCTATTGTTACGCCACTAAAGGCTGATGGAAAAACACCTAGAATTTGTGGTGACTACCGCCTTACACTCAATAGTCGTCTACTACAGCAAAGTTGCACTACTCTAGAAACTGAAGACATTCTCTACAAGCTACATGGCTCAAGATACTTTTCCAAAATAGATCTAAAAGATGCCTATTTGCAAATTCCTCTTGATGAGGCGTCTAGTGCATTAACAACCATTAATACTCCATTTGGATTGTTCAAGTATAAGTTCTTGCCTTTTGGTTTAAAGGTTTCACCCGCAATATTTCAAAATGTAATAAATCAGATGATAGATGGATTAGATGGTGTTGAGTCATACCAAGACGACATTATAGTTCATGGTCCTAATATCGAATTGCATAATGAACGTCTTTTAAAACTGTTCAGGCGTTTATGTGAGAATAATGTTCTTGTTAATCCATCTAAATGTCATTTCACTTTGTCGTCTGTATCATGCTTGGGATACACAGTAGACTCCGAAGGTTTCAGACCTGATGCTAGTCGTTTGGCACCTCTAATTCAAGCACCGTCACCTAATAATATGTCATCGTTGAGATCATGGATAGGTACTCTTCAGTTTTACTCCAGATTCATTCCCAACTTCACTCAACGGTTATCTCCACTTTTTGAGATTGTCTCCAGTAAACAGTTTAAGTGGGAACAACAACATGAGAATATCTTGCGAAAAACTTTGGAGTTTCTTAATAAACAAGCTTTCCTAAGACCTTTTTTGTCGAAAGATAAGTCTGTTCTCACTACAGATGCTTCTCCTATGGGTATAGCTGCAGTACTTGAGCAAAATGGACAACCTGTTATTTGTATTTCAAGACGTCTAAGTAAGAGTGAACAAGGGTACTCACAAACCCAGAAAGAAGCTCTAGCAGTTGTATGGGCAATAAGACGCTTGCACAAGTATCTCTTTGGTACTAAGTTTCACATAGTTACTGATCATCAAGCTTTGAAATTCATTTACAATCCAGAAAAATCTTTGAATAAATCATCTGCTGCTATGGTTCAAAGATGGAGTTTAGAACTAAGTGCATATGATTACACTATTGAACATAGATCGGCAAAGGATATACCTCATGCAGACTTCTTATCTCGTTATTCATTATTTGAAAATGCTGCTAATGATACTGATTGCTTATTAGTCCAGCCGTTACCGGTGGATCGAGTTCGACTTATAAATGATACTCGGAAATATTACGGATGCGTTATAAATGCAACAAAAAGAGGTTGGAATGTTCAGTGTAAGCGAAGATTTCCAGACTTTTATAAGCGAAGAGATGAGATTTCAGTCCATCCTGAAGGATTTCTATGTCTGAATGACAGAATTGTTATTCCTCCAACATTAAGATCTGCGATTTTGGATGATCTACATTCTGCTCATCTAGGAGCTGATAAGATGAAATCATTAGCACGCCTAACATGCTGGTGGCCGGAAATTGGTGCTGACATTAACAGAAGATCAAAGAGCTGTACTAGCTGTTTACATAAAATGTCCTATGGGAAGTCATCGTGGACACCGTGGCCTGCATCTTGTGAGGTTTGGCAGCGTATTCATGCAGATTACTGTGGTCCATTATTAAATTCATATTATGCTTTAGTTATTGTGGATTCTTATTCTAGATGACCAGAAGTCATCATTACAGATAGTCCTAATGCCAAATTCACTCACAGAGCGTTGAGAAAGATTTTTAGTCGAGAAGGAATTCCAGATATCGTAGTTACTGACAATGGTACACATTTTACGGAGAAGAACTTCAATGATTGCCTCAAACATATAGGTTGTCGTCATTTGTACACAGCACCAAGTCATCCTCAGTCAAACGGGTTGGCGGAAAATTTTGTACGAACATTAAAGAGTGCTATAACATCAGTGAACCTCGCAAGATAATAGCTTGCTAGGCTACAAGCCTACTAGTTTTCTCGCCTGTCCCAAGCCCGGGTAAAGAGGGAGGGTTAGGGCGTGGTGCTAGCAACTCCACCCCTGTAAAACAAACAAATCGCTACAGAAACTTCAACGAATAAATATATTAAAAATTCTAAAAACATAAGCAATAGCCTTACTTTTCGCTGGAATCGGGGAAGAGAAATGACGCAGGCTGGTGAAAGCTAGTCTTCGGGAAGCCAGTCAGCCGATGTGCCTTCTTTCGATGAAAGCAAACGTAAGGATGGGTACCTGGAATGTTCATACAATGTACGAAACTGGAAAGGCTGCCCAGATAGCCGCTGAAATGAGAAGGTACAGAATAGAAGTGTTGGGAATCTGCGAAAGCAGATGGAACGGAACTGGAAGGTGCCAACTACCTACTGGAGAGACAGTAATCTTTTCCGGCCACCCAGAGGACAACCACGAGCACACCGAGGGAGTGGCCATCATAATGTCACCAACAGCAGCCAAAGCTCTCATGCAGTGGGAACCAATCCCCTCCAGGATAATGACAGCCAGGTTCAACTCAAAAGGAAGGAAGGAAAGTTACAGTCATTCAATGCTATGCGCCTACAAACGTCTCAGAAGAAGAGAAGAAGGAGGCGTTCTACAGACAACTACAAGCAATAATGGACAACGTCCGGAATGGCGATATCAAAATCCTGATGGGCGACATGAATGCGAAGCTGGGAGGAGACAACACGGGAAACAATATTTTGTTTCCAGTCACGAACACAAGAAAACTGTTTAAATTTCAGCCAGATAAGCTAAGATGGTGCAGTCCGTTGCTGTATTTTACATAAATTTGGATTAAAAACTCTTAAGGCTGTACTGGAAGTAAGTTATCAGTAATAAATAAAGTGTCAGCTTTATCTTTTACCTCTGTCATAATACATGGATTATATGATACATATGGTTTAGAAAGAAACCCCTGGTTATAGATTTTCACTACACAAATCAAACGATATGGAACTGGATGCGTGAACACTCTGGTATTTTTGAAATAAATGTTGATTTAGTTATCATGAGAATCAGGTCATTTCGATTTTAAAAGTTGCCGAATGCTTGTATGTAGACAAATCGAGTCAGCATACTTGCTGTCATGCAATAAGCTATGTTCAACATTTGCCTCAGCGGGGTTTTGATGAGATGAATTTTCTGTCCCTCATACAAGCAAATAAGGAAGCTGGTGAGTCTCGTAGGTAGTTTGTGAACATCCAGTTTGAAAACTATCAGCCATGTATGTTGTTGTAACAGTTTTCCTTGTTTTTACAATTTAATATATGTGTTCGGTGGATCTACTGGCGGATATCTACTGGCGGCCTGCTTAAATCCTTGGGCTACCGAAATTACCTACCTCCAGAATGCTAAATTTCATCTGGATTTATCGTTGTTTTAATCTTGCAGTTATATCAAATGATCTATACATAAACTTGCGCGATGATTTAACTTTCTCCCAAGTAAACGCTGTACAATTCATCAAATGAAGATATACTTCAGATTATTACTTTACATGTGAATCCTGTGTGAAGAAAAAAGTACTTTGGAACTGAATATGCTGAAAATTTTTGTACCATATACTAGCATACTGTCTTAAATAAAGCTTTACCATTATTATTATTATTATCGTGGGAAAGCTCCTTCATATACTTTAAAATTCTGATTTCACTCTTTTGTGTTCTTGTGAAATGTAGAGATTCTAGCTTATAATTAACGTTTCATTGACAGCAATGATTATCGCGTGATGTAGCAAGCCTTACAAAAACTGTTCTTCTTTACCGGTAGTAATTACTGGTCTAGCAAATTGCTGGAGTGCTTTGAGACGAACCCAAACCACTGATGCACGCCACTACATGCGCATTCACAAAATGTCTTCACTGACCTGTAATACTGAAACACACTTGTAACACTTGTATATATCCTTGTGTTTGAACACCCTACCACTGTCAATGGAGTTGAAGATTGAACGATCAATTCTTGGTTGTTTGCTCAAAATCAACTTCCCCAATATTCGCGGAGGCAGATCGGTGTTTTGGTTTTTTCGTCCGTTATAACTAAGCGTTTCTGAAAACTTCAAGTAACAGCGTGGGCCCGAGCGTAGCGAGAGCTGGGCATTAACGGTTTATGAGACGTGATTGACAGTTTCTGACGATAGAAACAGATCTGGCGGATTCAAACAGTTGGTGAAAGTTTGGATAGTCGCCGTTCATTTCTCTTGGTGCCGGTCAAGTCCTCTTTGAACAAGCAATATCTGGAACTTTTTTGGAATTTGCTCAAGTCCAACAATGCCTGGGTCAAAGAAGGGACAGAGTGTCTTGGATACAAACAGGAAAGTAAGTCATTGTGACTTGTCTGTTAATTGTAACGATGTGTCTGATGTTAAGCATGATATGGTTGATGTTACTGTTTCGCCGTTCAGGGATGATAGGAACATCAAACTCCCTAAATTTGAACCACGGTGTTTTGATGGAAACCCGGCCAATTATTTACAGTTTGTTAAGGAGTTTGAGATCATGTTGAGTGGTTTTTTATTAAATGATGAATTGAAATTGATGTATTTGGTGAGGTATTGCACTGGAGATGCTTCAAGAGCTATACAGTGCTGTAATCTCATGCCACCTAATGAGGAATACGCTGAGGCTAAGAGCATATTACGTCAAAGGTTTGGAAGACCTTCGATGATTGCAGGGAAATTATTCGAGGCTGTTAAGGGTAATGCTTGTCAATTACAGGATGACTCTCAGGCACTCACTGAGTTTTTAGATAATTTACTAATTTACAAGAATGCAATGATTTCGATGAATCGCATGAGTGACCTCAACTCGAGTTTTATACTAGAAGTAATAGCAAGACGTCTACCTACTCGACTGCAAAGGAAGTGGGTGAAAATAAGCTCCCGTATGGAGGATGAGGGTATCGAGCCAAAGTTTGATGATATCCTGAAACTGGTAAATACTAGTGTCAATCAATCTATGAGCAAGTTCACCCGTCTAATACATCTCACCGCTAGAAATTGAAATTACCTGATTCTCATGATAACTAAATCAACATTTATTTCAAAAATACCAGAGTGTTCACGCATCCAGTTCCATATCGTTTGATTTGTGTAGTGAAAATCTATAACCAGGGGTTTCTTTCTAAACCATATGTATCATATAATCCATGTATTATGACAGAGGTAAAAGATAAAGCTGACACTTTATTTATTACTGATAACCTACTTCCAGTACAGCGTTAAGAGTTTTTAATCCAAATTTATGTAAAATACAGCAACGGACTGCACCATCTTAGCTTATCTGGCTGAAATTTAAACAGTTTTCTTGTGTTCGTGACTGGAAACAAAATATTGTTTCCCGTGTTGTCTCCTCCCAGCTTCGCATTCATGTCGCCCATCAGGATTTTGATATCGCCATTCCGGACGTTGTCCATTATTGCTTGTAGTTGTCTGTAGAACGCCTCCTTCTTCTCTTCTTCTGAGATGTTTGCAGGCGCATAGCACTGAATGACTGTAACTTTCCTTCCTTCCTTTTGAGTTGAACCTGGCTGTCATTATCCTGGAGGGGATTGGTTCCCACTGCATGAGAGCTTTGGCTGCTGTTGGTGACATTATGATGGCCACTCCCTCGGTGTGCTCGTGGTTGTCCTCTGGGTGGCCGGAAAAGATTACTGTCTCTCCAGTAGGTAGTTGGCACCTTCCAGTTCCGTTCCATCTGCTTTCGCAGATTCCCAACACTTCTATTCTGTACCTTCTCATTTCAGCGGCTATCTGGGCAGCCTTTCCAGTTTCGTACATTGTATGAACATTCCAGGTACCCATCCTTACGTTTGCTTTCATCGAAAGAAGGCACATCGACTGACTGGCTTCCCGAAGACTAGCTTTCACCAGCCTGCGTCATTTCTCTTCCCCGATTCCAGCGAAAAGTAAGGCTATTGCTTATGTTTTTAGAATTTTTAATATATTTATTCGTTGAAGTTTCTGTAGCGATTTGTTTGTTTTACAGGGGTGGAGTTGCTAGCACCACGCCCTAACCCTCCCTCTTTACCCGGGCTTGGGACAGGCGAGAAAACTAGTAGGCTTGTAGCCTAGCAAGCTATTATCTTGCGAGGTTCACTGATGTTATAGCACTCTTTAATGTTCGTACAAAATTTTCCGCCAACCTGTTTGACTGAGGATGACGTGGTGCTGTGTACAAATGACGACAGCCTATATGTTTGAGGCAATCATTGAAGTTCTTCTCCGTAAAATGTGTACCATTGTCAGTAACTACGATATCTGGAATTCCTTCTCGACTGAAAATCTTTCTCAACGCTCTGTGAGTGAATTTGGCATTAGGACTATCTGTAATGATGACTTCTGGTCATCTAGAATAAGAATCCACAATAACCAAAGCATAATATGAATTTAATAATGGACCACAGTAATCTGCATGAATACGCTGCCAAACCTCACAAGATGCAGGCCACGGTGTCCACGATGACCTCCCATAGGACATTTTATGTAAACAGCTAGTACAGCTCTTTGATCTTCTGTTAATGTCAGCACCAATTTCCGGCCACCAGCATGTTAGGCGTGCTAATGATTTCATCTTATCAGCTCCTAGATGAGCAGAATGTAGATCATCCAAAATCGCAGATCTTAATGTTGGAGGAATAACAATTCTGTCATTCAGACATAGAAATCCTTCAGGATGGACTGAAATCTCATCTCTTCGCTTATAAAAGTCTGGAAATCTTCGCTTACACTGAACATTCCAACCTCTTTTTGTTGCATTTATAACGCATCCGTAATATTTCCGAGTATCATTTATAAGTCGAACTCGATCCACCGGTAACGGCTGGACTAATAAGCAATCAGTATCATTAGCAGCATTTTCAAATAATGAATAACGAGATAAGAAGTCTGCATGAGGTATATCCTTTGCCGATCTATGTTCAATAGTGTAATCATATGCACTTAGTTCTAAACTCCATCTTTGAACCATAGCAGCAGATGATTTATTCAAAGATTTTTCTGGATTGTAAATGAATTTCAAAGCTTGATGATCAGTAACTATGTGAAACTTAGTACCAAAGAGATACTTGTGCAAGCGTCTTATTGCCCATACAACTGCTAGAGCTTCTTTCTGGGTTTGTGAGTACCCTTGTTCACTCTTACTTAGACGTCTTGAAATACAAATAACAGGTTGTCCATTTTGCTCAAGTACTGCAGCTATACCCATAGGAGAAGCATCTGTAGTGAGAACAGACTTATCTCTCGACAAAAAAGGTCTTAGGAAAGCTTGTTTATTAAGAAACTCCAAAGATTTTCGCAAGATATTCTCATGTTGTTGTTCCCACTTAAACTGTTTACTGGAGACAATCTCAAAAAGTGGAGATAACCGTTAAGTGAAGTTGGGAATGAATCTGGAGTAAAACTGAAGAGTACCTATCCATGATCTCAACGATGGTATATTATTAGGTGACGGTGCTTGAATTAGAGGTGCCAAACGACTAGCATCAGGTCTGAAACTTTCGGAGTCTACTGTGTATCCCAAGCATGATACAGACGACAAAGTGAAATGACATTTAGATGGATTAACAAGAACATTATTCTCACATAAACGCCTGAACAGTTTTAAAAGACGTTCATTATGCAATTCGATATTAGGACCATGAACTATATAGTCGTCTTGGTATGACTCAACACCATCTAATCCATCTATCATCTGATTTATTACATTTCGAAATATTGCGGGTGAAACCTTTAAACCAAAAGGCAAGAACTTATACTTGAACAATCCAAATGGAGTATTAATGGTTGTTAATGCACTAGACGCCTCATCAAGAGGAATTTGCAAATAGGCATCTTTTAGATCTATTTTGGAAAAGTATCTTGAGCCATGTAGCTTGTAGAGAATGTCTTCAGTTTCTAGAGTAGTGCAACTTTGCTGTAGTAGACGACTATTGAGTGTAAGGCGGTAGTCACCACAAAATCTAGGTGTTTTTCCATCAGCCTTTAGTGGCGTAACAATAGGAGTGGCCCAATTTGAAGACTCAACTGGCATAAGTACGCCTTGCTCAACCAACTTGTCTAACTCTTTCTTAACTGCATCTCCCAATCCATATGGAATTAATCGGCGTTTCAGGAAGATAGGATCACCCTCTATTTCAAGATGGATGGGCTGAATCTTCATACCACCTACACTCTTTGAACATTGGAGAAGTAATTCTCTGAACAAAGATTCATCAAACAACTCAGTACAAAGTGAGATTTCGACATTTAACAATCTAAGGGCTTTTAATCCCAATAAAGATGGACCATATTCACCAACAGGAAAGGGAAAATTTACAAAATTACCACTGTCTGATTTCAAAGAAATGTCAGTGGCACCGATAAGAGGTAATTTATGACCAGTTATGCCTGTAATTGAACTAGTAGTAAGGTCTATCTGGACATTCCTTAAAATCGATTGTAAATCTTTCTTAGAAATTGTAGATTCAGTACTCCCAGAATCAATTATAAAACAATGGGACTTACCTAAACTTGTAGTGAAGGTTCTCATTAGATGACATTCAGTATTGGGAAAAGTTGAAAGAGACATTGACTCCATTTTACTAGACAGATTGGGAGAATTATAAGAATTCTGAGTAACATAAGTATTCGAACTTCTGCAAACAGTCTTGATGTCTCCAACTTTACCACATTTGTGACACTTAGCACCCCGAAAACGGTAAGTGCTTCGTAGGTGTAACTTTCCACAGGAAAAACACGGTTTAATGTTTTCAATCTCTGGCTGCATTCTATTACCTGTGGACAACAATTTGGATTGCTTTCCATGACCACTTGTATTTTCGACTTTGGACAACATGACATCAGATACTGACGTAGTGGGAGCAGAGTATTCACTGTTGACATCTTCATATGTAATACATAAATCTTTAGCAGTTTGAAAGGTACAAGAAGGAATCTGAATTAACTCTTTCTCTAACTTAGGAATATTGATTCCAGCAATTAGACGATCACGTAGTTGAGTATGCAGCTGATCTCCAAAGTTACACTTTGAAGCTTGAATTTGAAGTTGAAGAATAAAGTCTCTTATCTTCTGATTGGGAGCACAAACCAGTCTGTTGAATTGAGCCCTCTCTCGTGTCTCAAAAGTAGTTATATGGAAGTGATCTATCAAAATTTCACGGAGCTTACCATATGGCAGAGAAATTGGTTTATCTGGAAACGCCAGCGTCTTCACTAGGCTATACGCATCTAGCCCAATAGCAGTAATGAAATGTGCTGGTATTTTGTCATCCCGAACGTTCTTTGAAATGCACCACGCATCGAAGCATTGAAGATAATCAGCAATTTCCCGCGGTGAACCATTTATAGGGAGTTTTCCCAGGTCATTTAGTTCCATCGCGACACCAATTTGTTGTAATTAATTGTAATCGTAGTATTAGTATTTCGAGATGACCGAATTACACGAATCCAACCAGAACACAGAGAGGGCGGAATTCAGGAATTTGTATTTAGCGGAATTCTAATGCAATCCATATAACAAAAATATATTAACAATCAACAGTAAGTATTTAAACAATACAGAGATAGAATTAGTCAATCACCACAGATATCCAGAGGGCTTCATACTAAAGTACACTTTCTTAGCAAATGAAACCCAATAGCTGAAATTGTAGCAGAAGTAATCAGATTATATATCAAATCGTTTGAGACAGCCTTGCAATGAAATAAACTGGTTCTAAACAAAAATTAGCAGCCTTCAAATTAGTTCGCGATTCTCAAATCATACAGTTCGATGAGGTGTAATTTAGCCACAGTTTCTTCTGAAAATCGGAATTATTCAGACCCCAATATATGATTTCCTTGATTGGATTAACTCCTGTCGGAAAATCAAGCTGATTGTTTGATGCCAGTAACAGTTTTGACTCAGATAAGACAGCCATACCAGGCTTCAAACCACCCGAATCCGCCTTTTTATTGATTCAATACTCTACTCCACTGCCCTTTAGTGCTTGAAAACAGACTGAACAGCTCAGAATGGTGAAACTGAACATGCCTGGAAAGTCACTTTGAGATTTGAAGCAAAATAATTGTTGATTGTCAATGCCTAAGTATTTCTATGAATTGCAAATCAATTTCTTCCATATGATATTTGAAAAAAGAGGTCTTTCAAATACTGTAAGGCGTGGTCTTTCTTGAGAACGTGTAGATATGCTTCGTTATTTGTGAATCTGTGTTTTATCTTTGAAGGATGGTGCCTACGTGACTAATATTTGAGTAAATTTGTTTCATTTCTCGTCGAATTTGACAATATTCCTAATGTAGAATTTCAAACAAAGTATCCTGCTAGCATATACTTTCAGAGAGTTGGAGAATTTTAGATTTGCTTTTGAATTAGACATTCTCCAGGGCATATTCTGTCACTAGATGCTAACGTTCACTTCTTGGAAATATTTACGACTTGAAGCATTTGAGCATGTTATCCTACAGGTGAATTATTCGATTCGATTTTTAAACGAATGTGGGACAACTTGAATAATGTTTTACCATAATAATCATGAGTACAAAAACTAATTATATCATCACAATCATAAAAATTTTTACCTGTGTTTCATCTGCCTAAGTACAATTGTGAAAGTACTCAATCAGTCCTCATTCAGACTAAATTTTGCCCGAAAATTTGTTATTCTTTTGGTCTGATAACAAGCCCACCTTGTAGAGTATTTCAATGGTAAGTAACATGAGGTCCTCAAAATTTGAGATACGAAAAATGTGTTCCTTTCTTTTATAATATTATATTATACTCCAATCGGTTTCTGAGTGAAAAATAGAGGTTGGAAAGTTCAGTCATTACCGCCTTAATCTAAGTGTGGTGATTGACTAATTCTATCTCTGTATTGTTTAAATACTTACTGTTGATTGTTAATATTTGTTATATGGATTGCATTAAATTCCGCTAAATACAAATTCCTGAATTCCGCCCTCTCTGTGTTCGGTTGGATTCGTGTAATTCGGTCATCTCGAAATACTAATACTACGATTACAATTAATTACAACAAATTGGTGTCGCGATGGAACTAAATAACCTGGGAAAACTCCCTATAAATGGTTCACCGCGGGAAATTGCTGATTATCTTCAATGCTTCGATGCGTGGTGCATTTCAAAGAACGTTCGGGATGACAAAATACCAGCACATTTCATTACTGCTATTGGGCTAGATGCGTATAGCCTAGTGAAGACGCTGGCGTTTCCAGATAAACCATTTCTCTGCCATATGGTAAGCTCCGTGAAATTTTGATAGATCACTTCCATATAACTACTTTTGAGACACGAGAGAGGGCTCAATTCAACAGACTGGTTTGTGCTCCCAATCAGAAGATAAGAGACTTTATTCTTCAACTTCAAATTCAAGCTTCAAAGTGTAACTTTGGAGATCAGCTGCATACTCAACTACGTGATCGTCTAATTGCTGGAATCAATATTCCTAAGTTAGAGAAAGAGTTAATTCAGATTCCTTCTTGTACCTTTCAAACTGCTAAAGATTTATGTATTACTTATGAAGATGTCAACAGTGAATACTCTGCTCCCACTACGTCAGTATCTGATGTCATGTTGTCCAAAGTCGAAAATACAAGTGGTCATGGAAAGCAATCCAAACTGTTGTCCACAGGTAATAGAATGCAGCCAGAGATTAAAAACATTAAACCGTGTTTTTCCTGTGGAAAGTTACATCTACGAAGCACTTACCGTTTTCGGGGTGCTAAGTGTCACAAATGTGGTAAAGTTGGACACATCAAGACTGTTTGCAGAAGTTCGAATACTTATGTTACTCAGAATCCTGATAATTCTTCCAATTTCTCTAGTAAAATGCAGTCGATGTCTCTTTCAACTTTTCCCAATACTCAATCTCATCTAATGAGAACCTTCACTACAAGTTTAGGCAAGTCCCATTGTTTTATAATTGATACTGGGAGTACTGAATCTATAATTTCTAAGAAAGATTTACAATCGATTTGTAAGAATGTCCAGATAGACCCTACTACTAGTTCAATTACAGGCATAACTGGTCATAAATTACCTCTTATCGGTGCTACTAACATTTCTTTGAAATCAGACAGTGGTAATTTTGTAAATATTCCCTTTCTTGTTGTTGAATATGGTCCATCTTTATTGGGATTAAAAGCCCTTAGATTGTTAAATGTCGAAATCTCACTTTGTACTGAGTTGTTTGATGAATCTTTGTTCAGAGAATTACTTCTCCAATGTTCAAAGAGTGTAGGTGGTATGAAGATTCAGCCCATCCATCTTGAAATAGAGGGTGATCCTATCTTCCTGAAACGCCGATTAATTCCATATGGATTGCGAGATGCAGTTAAGAAAGAGTTAGACAAGTTGGTTGAGCAAGGCATACTTATGCCAGTTGAGTCTTCAAATTGGGCCACTCCTATTGTTACGCCACTAAAGGCTGATGGAAAAACACCTAGAATTTGTGGTGACTACCGCCTTACACTCAATAGTCGTCTACTACAGCAAAGTTGCACTACTCTAGAAACTGAAGACATTCTCTACAAGCTACATGGCTCAAGATACTTTTCCAAAATAGATCTAAAAGATGCCTATTTGCAAATTCCTCTTGATGAGGCGTCTAGTGCATTAACAACCATTAATACTCCATTTGGATTGTTCAAGTATAAGTTCTTGCCTTTTGGTTTAAAGGTTTCACCCGCAATATTTCAAAATGTAATAAATCAGATGATAGATGGATTAGATGGTGTTGAGTCATACCAAGACGACATTATAGTTCATGGTCCTAATATCGAATTGCATAATGAACGTCTTTTAAAACTGTTCAGGCGTTTATGTGAGAATAATGTTCTTGTTAATCCATCTAAATGTCATTTCACTTTGTCGTCTGTATCATGCTTGGGATACACAGTAGACTCCGAAGGTTTCAGACCTGATGCTAGTCGTTTGGCACCTCTAATTCAAGCACCGTCACCTAATAATATATCATCGTTGAGATCATGGATAGGTACTCTTCAGTTTTACTCCAGATTCATTCCCAACTTCACTCAACGGTTATCTCCACTTTTTGAGATTGTCCTAAGTAAACAGTTTAAGTGGGAACAACAACATGAGAATATCTTGCGAAAAACTTTGGAGTTTCTTAATAAACAAGCTTTCCTAAGACCTTTTTCTTCGAATGATAAGTCTGTTCTCACTACAGATGCTTCTCCTATGGGTATAGCTGCAGTACTTGAGCAAAATGGACAACCTGTTATTTGTATTTCAAGACGTCTAAGTAAGAGTGAACAAGGGTACTCACAAACCCAGAAAGAAGCTCTAGCAGTTGTATGGGCAATAAGACGCTTGCACAAGTATCTCTTTGGTTCTAAGTTTCACATAGTTACTGATCATCAAGCTTTGAAATTCATTTACAATCAAGAAAAATCTTTGAATAAATCATCTGCTGCTATGGTTCAAAGATGGAGTTTAGAACTAAGTGCATATGATTACACTATTGAACATAGATCGGCAAAGGATATACCTCATGCAGACTTCTTATCTCGTTATTCATTATTTGAAAATGCTGCTAATGATACTGATTGCTTATTAGTCCAGCCGTTACCTGTGGATCGAGTTTGACTTATAAATGATACTCGGAAATATTACGGATGCGTTATAAATGCAACAAAAAGAGGTTGGAATGTTCAGTGTAAGCGAAGATTTCCAGACTTTTATAAGCGAAGAGATGAGATTTCAGTCCATCCTGAAGGATTTCTATGTCTGAATGACAGAATTATTATTCCTCCAACATTAAGATCTGCGATTTTGGATGATCTACATTCTGCTCATCTAGGAGCTGATAAGATGAAATCATTAGCACGCCTAACATGCTGGTGGCCGGAAATTGATGCTGACATTAACAAAAGATCAAAGAGCTGTACTAGCTGTTTACATAAAATGTCCTATGGGAAGTCATCGTGGACACCGTGGCCTGCATCTTGTGAGGTTTGGCAGCGTATTCATGCAGATTACTGTGGTCCATTCTTAAATTCATATTATGCTTTAGTTATTGTGGATTCTTATTCTAGATGGCCAGAAGTCATCATTACAGATAGTCCTAATGCCAAATTCACTCACAGAGCGTTGAGAAAGATTTTCAGTCGAGAAGGAATTCCAGATATCGTAGTTACTGACAATGGTACACATTTTACGGAGAAGAACTTCAATGATTGGCTCAAACATATAGGTTGTCGTCATTTGTACACAGCACCACGTCATCCTCAGTCAAACAGGTTGTCGGAAAATTTTGTACGAACATTAAAGAGTGCTATAACATCAGTGAACCTCGCAAGATAATAGCTTGCTAGGCTACAAGCCTACTAGTTTTCTCGCCTGTCCCAAGCCCGGGTAAAGAGGGAGGGTTAGGGCGTGGTGCTAGCAACTCCACCCCTGTAAAACAAACAAATCGCTACAGAAACTTCAACGAATAAATATATTAAAAATTCTAAAAACATAAGCAATAGCCTTACTTTTCGCTGGAATCGGGGAAGAGAAATGACGCAGGCTGGTGAAAGCTAGTCTTCGGGAAGCCAGTCAGTCGATGTGCCTTCTTTCGATGAAAGCAAACGTAAGGATGGGTACCTGGAATGTTCATACAATGTACGAAACTGGAAAGGCTGCCCAGATAGCCGCTGAAATGAGAAGGTACAGAATAGAAGAGTTGGGAATCTGCGAAAGCAGATGGAACGGAACTGGAAGGTGCCAACTACCTACAGGAGAGACAGTAATCTTTTCCGGCCACCCAGAGGACAACCACGAGCACACCGAGGGAGTGGCCATCATAATGTCACCAACAGCAGCCAAAGCTCTCATGCAGTGGGAACCAATCCCCTCCAGGATAATGACAGCCAGGTTCAACTCAAAAGGAAGGAAGGAAAGTTACAGTCATTCAGTGCTATGCGCCTGCAAACGTCTCAGAAGAAGAGAAGAAGGAGGCGTTCTACAGACAACTACAAGCAATAATGGACAACGTCC
This sequence comes from Trichobilharzia regenti, assembly GCA_944472135.2. NCBI lineage: Eukaryota > Metazoa > Platyhelminthes > Trematoda > Strigeidida > Schistosomatidae > Trichobilharzia > Trichobilharzia regenti. The sequence continues at coordinate 7,510 of CALYDD020000108.1, read as the reverse complement.
GGAATGGCGATATCAAAATCCTGATGGGCGACATGAATGCGAAGCTGGGAGGAGACAACACGGGAAACAATATTTTGTTTCCAGTCACGAACACAAGAAAACTGTTTAAATTTCAGCCAGATAAGCTAAGATGGTGCAGTCCGTTGCTGTATTTTACATAAATTTGGATTAAAAACTCTTAAGGCTGTACTGGAAGTAAGTTATCAGTAATAAATAAAGTGTCAGCTTTATCTTTTACCTCTGTCATAATACATGGATTATATGATACATATGGTTTAGAAAGAAACCCCTGGTTATAGATTTTCACTACACAAATCAAACGATATGGAACTGGATGCGTGAAAACTCTGGTATTTTTGAAATAAATGTTGATTTAGTTATCATGAGAATCAGGTCATTTCGATCTTAAAAGTTGCCGAATGCTTGTATGTAGACAAATCGAGTCAGCATACTTGCTGTCATGCAATAAGCTATGTTCAACATTTGCCTCAGCGGGGTTTTGATGAGATGAATTTTCTGTCCCTCATACAAGCAAATAAGGAAGCTGGTGAGTCTCGTAGGTAGTTTGTGAACATCCAGTTTGAAAACTATCAGCCATGTATGTTGTTGTAACAGTTTTCCTTGTTTTTACAATTTAATATTAGTGTTCGGTGGATCTACTGGCGGATATCTACTGGCGGCCTGCTTAAATCCTTGGGCTACCGAAATTACCTACCTCCTAAATGCTAAATTTCATCTGGATTTATCGTTGTTTTAATCTTGCAGTTATATCAAATGATCTATACATAAACTTGCGCGATGATTTAACTTTCTCCCAAGTAAACGCTGTACAATTCATCAAATGAAGATATACTTCAGATTATTACTTTACATGTGAATCCTGTGTGAAGAAAAAAGTACTTTGGAACTGAATATGCTGAAAATTTTTGTACCATATACTAGCATACTGTCTTAAATAAAGCTTCACCTTTATTATTATTATTATCGTGGGAAAGCTCCTTCATATACTTTAAAATTCTGATTTCACTCTTTTGTGTTTCTGTGAAATGTAGAGATTCTAGCTTATAATTAACGTTTCATTGACAGCAATGATTATCGCGTGATGTAGCAAGCCTTACAAAAACTGTTCTTCTTTACCGGTAGTAATTACTGGTCTAGTAAATTGCTGGAGTGCTTTGAGACGAACCCAAACCACTGATGCACGCCACTACATGCGCATTCACAAAATGTCTTCACTGACCTGTAATACTGAAACACACTTGTAACACTTGTATATATCCTTGTGTTTGAACACCCTACCACTGTCAATGGAGTTGAAGATTGAACGATCAATTCTTGGTTGTTTGCTCAAAATCAACTTCCCCAATATTCGCGGAGGCAGATCGGTGTTTTGGTTTTTTCGTCCGTTATAACTAAGCGTTTCTGAAAACTTCAAGTAACAGCGTGGGCCCGAGCGTAGCGAGAGCTGGGCATTAACGGTTTATGAGACGTGATTGACAGTTTCTGACGATAGAAACAGATCTGGCGGATTCAAACAGTTGGTGAAAGTTTGGATAGTCGCCGTTCATTTCTCTTGGTGCCGGTCAAGTCCTCTTTGAACAAGCAATATCTGGAACTTTTTTGGAATTTGCTCAAGTCCAACAATGCCTGGGTCAAAGAAGGGACAGAGTGTCTTGGATACAAACAGGAAAGTAAGTCATTGTGACTTGTCTGTTAATTGTAACGATGTGTCTGATGTTAAGCATGATATGGTTGATGTTACTGTTTCGCCGTTCAGGGATGATAGGAACATCAAACTCCCTAAATTTGAACCACGGTGTTTTGATGGAAACCCGGCCAATTATTTACAGTTTGTTAAGGAGTTTGAGATCATGTTGAGTGGTTTTTTATTAAATGATGAATTGAAATTGATGTATTTGGTGAGGTATTGCACTGGAGATGCTTCAAGAGCTATACAGTGCTGTAATCTCATGCCACCTAATGAGGAATACGCTGAGGCTAAGAGCATATTACGTCAAAGGTTTGGAAGACCTTCGATGATTGCAGGAAATTATTCGAGGCTGTTAAGGGTAATGCTTGTCAATTACAGGATGACTCTCAGGCACTCACTGAGTTTTTAGATAATTTTACTAATTTACAAGAATGCAATGATTTCGATGAATCGCATGAGTGACCTCAACTCGAGTTTTATACTAGAAGTAATAGCAAGACGTCTACCTACTCGACTGCAAAGGAAGTGGGTGAAAATAAGCTCCCGTATGGAGGATGAGGGTATCGAGCCAAAGTTTGATGATATCCTGAAACTGGTAAATACTAGTGTCAATCAATCTATGAGCAAGTTCACCCGTCTAATACATCTCACCGCTAGAAATTGAAATTACCTGATTCTCATGATAACTAAATCAACATTTATTTCAAAAATACCAGAGTGTTCACGCATCCAGTTCCATATCTTTTGATTTGTGTAGTGAAAATCTATAACCAGGGGTTTCTTTCTAAACCATATGTATCATATAATCCATGTATTATGACAGAGGTAAAAGATAAAGCTGACACTTTATTTATTACTGATAACTTACTTCCAGTACAGCCTTAAGAGTTTTTAATCCAAATTTATGTAAAATACAGCAACGGACTGCACCATCTTAGCTTATCTGGCTGAAATTTAAACAGTTTTCTTGTGTTCGTGACTGGAAACAAAATATTGTTTCCCGTGTTGTCTCCTCCCAGCTTCGCATTCATGTCGCCCATCAGGATTTTGATATCGCCATTCCGGACGTTGTCCATTATTGCTTGTAGTTGTCTGTAGAACGCCTCCTTCTTCTCTTCTTCTGAGACGTTTGCAGGCGCATAGCACTGAATGACTGTAACTTTCCTTCCTTCCTTTTGAGTTGAACCTGGCTGTCATTATCCTGGAGGGGATTGGTTCCCACTGCATGAGAGCTTTGGCTGCTGTTGGTGACATTATGATGGCCACTCCCTCGGTGTGCTCGTGGTTGTCCTCTGGGTGGCCGGAAAAGATTACTGTCTCTCCAGTAGGTAGTTGGCACCTTCCAGTTCCGTTCCATCTGCTTTCGCAGATTCCCAACACTTCTATTCTGTACCTTCTCATTTCAGCGGCTATCTGGGCAGCCTTTCCAGTTTCGTACATTGTATGAACATTCCAGGTACCCATCCTTACGTTTGCTTTCATCGAAAGAAGGCACATCGGCTGACTGGCTTCCCGAAGACTAGCTTTCACCAGCCTGCGTCATTTCTCTTCCCCGATTCCAGCGAAAAGTAAGGCTATTGCTTATGTTTTTAGAATTTTTAATATATTTATTTGTTGAAGTTTCTGTAGCGATTTGTTTGTTTTACAGGGGTGGAGTTGCTAGCACCACGCCCTAACCCTCCCTCTTTACCCGGGCTTGGGACAGGCGAGAAAACTAGTAGGCTTGTAGCCTAGCAAGCTATTATCTTGCGAGGTTCACTGATGTTATAGCACTCTTTAATGCTCGTACAAAATTTTCTGCCAACCCGTTAGACTGAGGACGACGTGGTACTGTGTATTGATGACGGCAACCTATATGTTTAAGCCAATCATTGAAGTTCTTCTCGGTGAAATGAGTACCATTATCAGTAACTTAGACATCTGGAATTCCTTCTCGACTAAAAATCTTTCTCAACGCTGTGTGAATGAATTTTGCATTAGGACTATCTGTAATGATAACTTCTGGCCATCTAGAATAAGAATCCATAATAATTAAAGCATAGTATGAATTTAAGAATGGACCACAGTAATCTGCATGAATACGCTGTCAAACCTCACAAGATGCAGGCCACGGTTTCCACGATGACTTCCCATAGGACATTTTATGCAAACAGCTAGGACAGCTCTTTGATCTTTTGTTAATGTCAGCATCAATTTCCGGCCACCAGCATGTTAGGCATGCTAATGATTTCATCTTATCAGCTCCTAGATGAGCAGAATGCAGATCATCCAAAATCGCAGATCTTAATGTTGGAGGAATAATAATTCTGTCATTCAGACAAAGAAATACTTCAGGAGTGACTGAAATTTCATCTCTTCGCTTATAAAAGTCTGGAAATCTTCGCTTACAGTGAATATTCCAACCTCTTTTTGTTGCATTTATAACTCATCCGTAATATTTCCGAGTATCATTTATAAGTCGAACTCGATCCACAGGTTACGGCTGGACTAACAAACAATCAGTATCATTAGCAGAATTTTCAAATAATGAATAACGAGATAAGAAGTCTGCATGAGGTATATCCTTAGACGATCTGTGTTCAATAGTGTAATCATATGCACTTAGTTCTAAACTCCATCTTTGAACCATAGCAGCAGATGATTTATTCAAAGATTTTTCTGGATTGTAAATGAATTTCAAAGCTTGATGATCAGTAACTATGTGAAACTTAGTACCAAAGAGATACTTGTGCAAGCGTCTTATTGCCCATACAACTGCTAGAGCTTCTTTCTGGGTTTGTGAGTACCCTTGTTCACTCTTACTTAGACGTCTTGAAATACAAATAACAGGTTGTCCATTTTGCTCAAGTACTGCAGCTATACCCATAGGAGAAGCATCTGTAGTGAGAACAGACTTATCTTTCGATGAAAAAGGTCTTAGAAAGCTTGTTTATTAAGAAACTCCAAAGTTTTTCGCAAGATATTCTCATGTTGTTGTTCCCACTTAAACTGTTTACTGGAGACAATCTCAAAAAGTGGAGATAACCGTTGAGTGAAGTTGGGAATGAATCTGGAGTAAAACTGAAGAGTACCTATCCATGATCTCAACGATGACATATTATTAGGTGACGGTGCTTGAATTAGAGGTGCCAAACGACTAGCATCAGGTCTGAAACCTTCGGAGTCTACTGTGTATCCCAAGCATGATACAGACGACAAAGTGAAATGACATTTAGATGGATTAACAAGAACATTATTCTCACATAAACGCCTGAACAGTTTTAAAAGACGTTCATTATGCAATTCGATATTAGGACCATGAACTATAATGTCGTCTTGGTATGACTCAACACCATCTAATCCATCTATCATCTGATTTATTACATTTTGAAATATTGCAGGTGAAACCTTTAAACCAAAAGGCAAGAACTTATACTTGAACAATCCAAATGGAGTATTAATGGTTGTTAATGCACTAGACGCCTCATCAAGAGGAATTTGCAAATAGGCATCTTTTAGATCTATTTTGGAAAAGTATCTTGAGCCATGTAGCTTGTAGAGAATGTCTTCAGTTTCTAGAGTAGTGCAACTTTGCTGTAGTAGACGACTATTGAGTGTAAGGCGGTAGTCACCACAAATTCTAGGTGTTTTTCCATCAGCCTTTAGTGGCGTAACAATAGGAGTAGCCCAATTTGAAGACTCAACTGGCATAAGTATGCCTTGCTCAACCAACTTGTCTAACTCTTTCTTAACTGCATCTCGCAATCCATATGGAATTAATCGGCGTTTCAGGAAGATAGGATCACCCTCTATTTCAAGATGGATGGGCTGAATCTTCATACCACCTACACTCTTTGAACATTGGAGAAGTAATTCTCTGAACAAAGATTCATCAAACAACTCAGTACAAAGTGAGATTTCGACATTTAACAATCTAAGGGCTTTTAATCCCAATAAAGATGGACCATATTCACTAACAAGAAAGGGAATATTTACAAAATTACCACTGTCTGATTTCAAAGAAATGTTAGTAGCACCGATAAGAGGTAATTTATGACCAGTTATGCCTGTAATTGAACTAGTAGTAGGGTCTATCTGGACATTCTTACAAATCGATTGTAAATCTTTCTTAGAAATTATAGATTCAGTACTCCCAGTATCAATTATAAAACAATGGGACTTGCCTGAACTTGTAGTGAAGGTTCTCATTAGATGAGATTGAGTATTGGGAAAAGTTGAAAGAGACATCGACTGCATTTTACCAGATAAATTGGAAGAATTATCAGGATTCTGAGTAACATAAGTATTCGAACTTCTGCAAACAGTCTTGATGTGTCCAACTTTACCACATTTGTGACACTTAGCACCCCGAAAACGGCAAGTGCTTCGTAGATGTAACTTTCCACAGGAAAAACACGGTTTAATGTTTTTGATCTCTGCTGCATTCTATTACCTGTGGACGACAGTTTGGATTGCTTTCCATGACCACTTGTATTTTCGACTTTGGACAACATGACATCAGATACTGACGTAGTGGGAGCAGAGTATTCACTGTTGACATCTTCATATGTAATACATAAATCTTTAGCAGTTTGAAAGGTACAAGAAGGAATCTGAATTAACTCTTTCTCTAACTTAGGAATATTGATTCCAGCAATTAGACGATCACGTAGTTGAGTATGCAGCTGATCTCCAAAGTTACACTTTGAAGCTTGAATTTGAAGTTGAAGAATGAAGTCTCTAATCTTCTGGTTGGGAGCACGAACCAGTTTGTTGAATTGAGCCCTCTCTCGTGTCTCAAAAGTAGTTATATGGAAGTGATCTATCAGAAGTTCACGGAGCTTACCATATGGCAGAGAAATTGGTTTATCTGGAAACGCCAGAGTCTTCACTAGGCTATACGCATCTAGCCCAATAGCAGTAATGAAATGTGCTGGTATTTTGTCATCCCGAACATTCTTTGAAATGCACCACGCATCGAAGCATTCAAGATAATCAGCAATTTCCCGCGGAGAACCATTTATAGGAAATTTTCCCAGGTTATTTAGTTCCATCGCGACGCCAATTTGTTGTAATTAATTGTAATCGTAGTATTAGTATTTCGAGATGACCGAATTACAAGAATCCAACCAAAACACAGAGAGGGCGGAATTCAGGAATTTGTATTTAGCGGAATTCTAATGCAATTCATATAAGAAATATATTAACAATCAACAGTAAGTATTTAAACAATACAGAGATAGAAATAGTCAATCACCACAGATATCCAGAGGGCTTCATACTAAAGTACACTTTCTTAGCAAATGAAACCCAATAGCTGAAATTGTAGCAGAAGTAATCAGATTATATATCAAATCGTTTGAGACAGCCTTGCAATGAAATAAACTGGTTCTAAACAAAAATTAGCAGCCTTCAAATTAGTTCGCGATTCTCAAATCATACAGTTCGATGAGGTGTAATTTAGCCACAGTTTCTTCTGAAAATCGGAATTATTCAGACCCCAATATATGATTTCCTTGATTGGATTAACTCCTGTCGGAAAATCAAGCTGATTGTTTGATGCCAGTAACAGTTTTGACTCAGATAAGACAGCCATACCAGGCTTCAAACCACCCGAATCCGCCTTTTTATTGATTCAATACTCTACTCCACTGCCCTTTAGTGCTTGAAAACAGACTGAACAGCTCAGAATGGTGAAACTGAACATGCCTGGAAAGTCACTTTGAGATTTGAAGCAAAATAATTGTTGATTGTCAATGCCTAAGTATTTCTATGAATTGCAAATCAATTTCTTCCATATGATATTTGAAAAAAAGGTCT
>CALYDD020000107.1:37062-102008 GCA_944472135.2 Trichobilharzia regenti | reverse complement strand
GATCTTTACGGGAAGGTGAAGAAATATTCGTTTTTACTTTAGTTGTGCTAGTGTTCCAGTGGACAGCACTCTGGTGAATATGACTTCACGTGTCACCAGCTACTCGAAACTTTATCCGGGAATTGGGTGGTTTTAACGGATACAGCTCTCTGAGATGAGTCAGACTGTCTTCAACGCTGATGACAGAGCTGTCTCTCAGGTGTGACATCATCTTAGTCTGGCTGAGTATCCAGGACTAATGGTTCACTTGATTCGTATACAACGACTGAAATAAATGACTCTGCCAGTAGTATATAACCTGACACCTCATACTTCATAGATTAATACGCAATGATGCTTCCCTTCCTTATATTTCACTTGATTTCAGTTTCTTAGTCAGTCGATACACTGATATTCTTCACAGTTTACTTTGATTACGCGGTTACCCGCCTGTTGACCGAACAATTTAATCTCTTACTCATCTTCACATATTTTTCAAATTCATTTACACAGTACCACCTACTCTTCCGGCGATAAAAAAGAACCAGGATAATATTTTCGGTAAGCAACTAACCTTATACATACTACAATTCCCGCATGTTCCTTCTCATACTTCACCACATCTGATGAACCTCCAGTCTCATGCAATCGTCACTGGACCCTCACATCACGTGACATTGTCATTTTGATATAAACATGAGGCAGTCTGTGTCATCTGTAATGGATCTCTGTTATTTGATGATGGTTGGCGTTGTTGTTTCAGTGTTTGAAACGACGGTCACTGGGTTCGAGTTAAATTTCAGTGGTAACAACACCACACACTGGTGAACAAATACATCCAGACGAAGAAGCCCTGACTGAAGGAGATGAAATGCTTGATTCCACTTCTGGTAAAGTACACCACCGCAAAGAATAACTCTGAGTTACCAGTTGATATCTTAAATAGCAAGTTGTGATCTTATGACTTCAATCTGATACCGAGTGAATGAGTGAGTGAGTGATTTGCGACATAGAACTCATCACAGAAGTTCAGAAGTTCAAATTGGCACAGTTCACGCACCAAACTGAGACAGGCAGAGGAGAGTGAAGAAATGATATGAAAGAACTATAATAGGCAGAGATGTGAGGGAAAAAGAATGGTAAAATATATGAATATAGAACGATTTTATGAATATGGGAGATGACAAGGAGTGAATGGATCTGTGACAGTGTTCCATATTTCCAACAGTCTCCAGCCATTGGTTCTAAGCATCCCTGGGATCGAAACGAGGCAGTCTACACCTTCCTACGTGGATGGATCGAATCAACTGTGGAAGACGTCATGGACTGATGCCAGGTTTCGGTTTGGCCATCTCTAACTCTTTTTCACCTGACACTATGTTGGCTCAGATTGCTCATCAAGGAAGACGACTCTCACAAGCTTCACTGCATTCTTTATGAAAATGGTCATCACATTGAGTCACATCATTTCCTGTAAAATTTATTTAGTGACAATGTGAACAACAGCTGAGGCTGAGGAATACTGTAACAATGCTAGGATGCTCAATACATAGTTGAGTGAGATTTAATTAAATGAAGGCAGAGACCTACCACAGTGTCATCATGAATGACATCAATGCTTGGTGTTTGCGAAAACCACTTGGAAGATTAGAGTAGACAGACGATTGGTGAAATATATCTCTGAAAGCAAGACACAACGATAAAGCCTAAGGGTCTTTCACTGTTAACTGGTTGAATGGTCATCGATTACACGAGATGTCCGCCTCCAATTCCCACCGCCCCACTGATGCACTCTGAATCCTCATCTAGTTCACTAGCCGAGACAATAAGTTGGGAAATGAGGGATGGTTGAGTGTGAATGTGGCAACCCCCATCCCATTTACATGAGATTCCAAATCACTTTACAGCTTGTAGCTGTATGTTCCACCGGGAACGAACGAATGAAGCAGAAGCAGAGGCAGAAGGAGAAGAAGACATTCGTGAGAAGACTGGAAATTGCTCTTCACCTTAGAATACATAAGCTTAACACAATTCACACTGAAATTCTAATCCATTTACATCACTCCTTTCAAATATAAAGCATTCTGTGAACATGTTTCAGATGTTGACAGTATTATATCGAGTTATCTGGAAGGCTGTTATCATACAGATAAATAAAAGCCAATGTGCTTATTGTTTAAAGGAAATAGATTTCAATATGCAAACGAAATGACTTGAACATTTTCCAGGACTGGTTTGCAAGGATTCTATTGGTTACAATTTCGATAACCAACTGACATCACTGAGAGAACCATTGGAGCAATGGCTGGCAGTATCCTCAGATAGACAGCTGTTTCGTCAGTCTACTCTGGAACTCTCCAGTAGTATGCATCCACAACACGGTTCGAGGAAAACACCTTCAGGTTGCTTGCAGGGCGATTGCGGAGACCACTCAGCTCCTGTGACCTAATCTGATATCCAGTTAATCCTGACTTCCGTCAATTCACAACATCTGCAGCACAATCGCCTGTCAATGTCATAGCCAATCAACTCTTCTCTTATCCGACTTAATGGACTTGATGCTAGTGGTTACGACTCCTCACTAGAAGTCCAGGAGACTTCTTGTACAAGAAGTCGCCAGGCGCTAGTGTGCATCAGAAGTTGGAATTCATGTACTGGCCATTGAATGCCGTCCCAGTAACTGAGTGGTCCATCAACTCACCATGTAAGCAGACGCTTGTGGTATAATTCTCTAGTGGATACGTATTTCTGCATAGTGACACACCAGGATGACGAAACAGCTATCTGGCAGTATTCCATGCTGGCTTCCTAATGGTTCGTCGACCACCGATGTCACTTAGTGATTCAACCTAACACACACAACACTTGAAATAAAATCAGTTGGAGAAATCGATCTAGACACCTTCATCATTATTTCACATCATCTTCTCTACATTGTGTATCGACAATGGACAGAAATATGGCTAGTTTTCTTATCAAAACAGCTCGATTCTCTTCATATACTGACTAACAGTATTAACAGACGTGTAGCAAAACTATGGGGTAGACAAATGCTGAGTGAACTGATGATTATATGAGTGAGTGGTGCATTCAGCTATTCTTTGATATAACATTCACGTGTAGTCTGTGTCTGAATAATGATAATAATAATAATGATAAGAAGAAGAAGAACTTCCGGAATTCAGAGTATTCACTGTTGACGTCAAAATTCGGAAAGTATTTCTCTTAATTAAGAGTAGCTACAAATAGACTGTCACACGCATGAAGTAAGAGAGAGCAAGAGAGAGACAGACATGTAGACGAGTATCTCTCATTTCACTATGATAGTGAGAGAAACTAATACTTCGAACAATTATAGGTACTGACTTACTGGGATTCGATTGGTTACAAGTTTTTCAACTAGCTGACATCGCTGAGAGAACCGTTGGAGCAGTGGCTGGCAGTAATTCCAAAGAGACAATTGTTGCTTCAACCCAACCTGGAACCATCCAGAAGTCTGTAATCTCAATGTGACTGGCCAGCTAGCATTACTGTTTGACATGAATGGTTCCCGATTGCAGATAATAATCAATCAATTATTCAATCGATTAATCAATCAATATATCAATGATTCAGTGATATATCCTAAATTTCACTGTCAATGACGTACGAAGATAAAAATCTATCAAAACCGAGTGGTACATTATTACCGTCATACTGAGGCCAGTTCCCACAGAGACAGTTCAGTGGAAGTTGTCGTAAAAAATGGAGTTGCCACATTCCGACGACTTACCCATACACAAAACGTATATAGGAAAGAGTATGTGACAGGAAATCACACCTCGTTTCCTTCAAACCTACTTCATTGTCTGCTTATATTGACCACTGAGTGAGAAACACAGTCGTCTGTGGAGTTCACCATATTTCTCAGACACTTCAATCATGTACATATTTGTGAAGCAATATATTTTACAAATTTCATATTGTTTTCAGTGGTTGTAGACAGTCGACGAGAGTGTTGTCAAATTCACAACTTTCGATTACCACACACTCACAGACTCATTTCGAGAAGTTGAAACTACAACACAGTCGCCCTTGGAAACCGAAATGATTCAATCCACAATTTGTCCTCTGTTTCATGCAATATATACACATACATGGTAATCAAGAAAGCAGGCACAGAAGCAAGCGTGAAACTGTATACTACTGGCTAACTGAGATGAGTAGTATATGGCCTTCTTGACTGATGACCATCTACCACATCAAGTGGATCTCATATTATGGCGATGTGAGTAATTTTGATTTTAAAAGGCAAGTGTGGTGAAATTCCACCTGCTTGACATGTCTGAGGAGTTCAGATTGACAATTAATGCGTATATCGCGAAAATGACTTGAGTTCTGTGACCAGTTAGCCTGAGTATTTAGCCGGATATCGAGTGGATTGAAGTGATATGGCTCTCTGAGTTGAGTCAAACTGGAAATTTCGATCATCATCATGTAATTAAATCTAGAGGGTCTTTAGTGACAGTAGCGGTGAACACATCTCGTAGTTCTTGTATTCAAAACCAACCTGACTAAATTCAATGTCATTTCTAGAAGTTAATTCACTCTCACTCGAGATTTGTATACTAAGCACTATGCATGCGGTTAAAGCAGTTGGCTGCATTCTCATTCATCAATGTGTGTGTGTCAGCGTGAGTTTCTGTGTGTGTGGGTGTGCATTGGGGGTGTTTATGTTTCACACTTATCTGTACTATTGTACAGTAGTGACATGGAATTCATGTAAGTGAATGATGAGGCGAAAATACAACGACAAACGTATTGGTGATGGTTGTGGCTCGTCACTGGCAATTTGTGTATGCATTGATAATCATTCACACATCGAATAACCAACACGCCAAAGAGAATCCTGATGAAATGCATGAAATAATTAGCTGCGTGATTCATGTTGATCGTAAATTCTGATGGGCTGTTTCCTATTGACGACAAAGTCAGATACCTGCCTAACGTACATCTAATCAGAAGACAAACGAAGATTTGAGTAGAGAATATACTTCTCGATAATTTTCTCTATCTTCAGATCAACACTCATATCTACATGTGATTGTTTACGTTCACAGACTATTCCAGAGTAATCGCCACCACCAATATTGGCGTTCTTGAAATAACACGGATTTGTTTAGATGACAGTGGAATTAGCACAATTGAGGAGGGAAGCACAAATTCGAATAAGCATAAATATTTTGATAGTAAATAGAATGTGAAGTGAAATGAGGAGGAGATGAATGCGGCAAATTCAAGATTATTGAGACCTCGATGGCCAGCAGGATTAGGAGAGTGTGTGTAGCAACTTCTTTTTGTCTATTCCTGGCTTAACCTACTTCAGGTGGATTCCGACAGCCTCCGTAGTACACAAATATATATATCAGACAAAGTGGTGAGTGAGGTAAAATGAAGATTATTTGGTATACCATAGATGACTTTGAAAGCCGCCTTGTCTACATCAATCTGGTGTTGTGTATTCACAAGATAAAAAAGATCAAAACTGGTAATAGAATTTCCCCATTCCTCACCTAACCAATCAATATGGTGTTCGGAAATCCGAAGATCAACACGCCTAATTGTACGATCTCACCACGGTTGCGTTGTGAGGAGAACAATTGGAGAACTGTCGTCACCATAAGCAACAGATTCCCCATCACATATCTAACATAACACTCATCATGCCTCATCCGATCCCACGTATTCAACATCATGATAAACAGACCTGCTGTTTGACTCTTCACTAACTCACAACAGACAAACAGCACACAACACAATGAAGAGCCGAATGCGACACAAAATTGGAACTGGTGCACAGTTGTCCTGATACGAATCATTGATGGGAATCAGATCATTTGAATGACATGGAACACTGCATTATGAGGCGTTATTATTAGCTGTTTCATTGATTTCTTGTTTGTAGTGTTTGTTTTCATCTCATTTATTTCAGGGGAAGTTTTGATGGCAAAATCTGCATTGCAGTCAAATGACAGTGAGTAGACCTTGCGAATATGTGAAATTTCTACGCATACATATTGACACTTCCAGTTTGATGAATGACAGACATTAGTGATGTGAAATTTCGGGGGGGCATGAGGCATGTGGCGTGTGGAGTGGGGGAGAGTGTGGAGAAGACAGATGTATTGAACGATGGCCGTATTACACAAAAAAATGTCACTTCTGTTAGAAGAAGACGAAATCAGAGCGGAGAATCCTGTTCTCAATCAGATCTGCTCTTCAGGCTTCACTCTAATTTACATAGCTTTGTATAAATACACATATACTGAAAGAATTTGACCAAGTAGTGTGGGTGTGAGTTTGTGGATGAAATGATAAAAATAGCCACAATCATAATGATAATGATAACAATAATTAATAATAGAAACAATAATGAGAGTTAGACGTTATCACGATTATTACCACGGTTGCTATCATTATCAATACTATTATTACTATTGTTATCGCTACTCTACGATCCAAAAACTGACTACAATAGTCAAATTATTTCTATATATGAAGTCAGGTTAATTAAAATCACGCCAGAAGTAGATGTAATTGAAAAGAGTGTTGCTCACATATCTGTCTTGTTCTAATATTAGTGTGGTGATTGACAATTTCTATCTCTGTATTGTTTCAATACTTACTGTTGACTGTTAATATGTTTCTCATATGAATTGCATAATAATTCCGCTAAATACAAATTCCTGAATTCTGCCCTCTCTGTGTTTTGTTTGGATTCTTGTAATTCGATCATCTTGAAATACTAATACTACGACTACAATAAATTACTACAAATTGGCGTCGCGATGGAACTAAATAACCTGGGAAAATTCCCCATCAATGGGTCTCCGCGGGAGATTGCTGATTATTTGGAATGCTTCGATGCGTGGTGCATTTCCAAGAATGTTCGGGATGACAAAATACCAGCACATTTCATCACTGCTATTGGGCTAGATGCGTATAGCCTAGTAAAGACTCTGCCATTTCCAGATAAACCTATTTCTCTGTCATATGTCAAGATTCGTGAACTTCTGATAAATCACTTTCATGTAACTACATTTGAGACCAGAGAGAGGGCTCAATTCCATAAACTGGTTCGTGCTCCCAACCAGAGGATTAGAGACTTTATTCTGCAACTCCAAATACAAGCTTCAAAGCGTAACTTTGTAATAATAATAATGTATATTCTCATATAAACATATAAATTTACATGAAAATGCATGCCATTTTTACAGGCACGATCAAGTATGATATAATATCAAATCGTAGATTGTCTACAAGTTAATAATGTTTCAACAGTTAAATATTTGATATATATATAAATACACATTGTCTGAACTAGGCTGTATAGTTATTGAATTGTACAATTGTCCTCCAGGTTGAGCGGGAAAATCGACTTCGTTTCGTTTTCATCCCGTGGTTGTCGGCATACGATAACCAACCAATATTGAGGTAAGTACAACGTTTACAAGGGATTGAAAGCTGTTTTAGAAAAGTAAAAGTGCTGAGGTGAATCATTAAATTGTAATGAAATAGGTAAGTGCAAGTATCATTAATAAATGCATTAAAAAAGAAAACTCCCTAGGCTGACAACGTTCATTTGCAATGTATAATGCTACACGTATACCTCGTACTATCATGATGTCCACTTTTGGTTTTAATACATTTATCCTCAGTTGTGCCAGTTGTTTTTGTTTTATACCTTTTTGTGCATTTAATGTACAACCGTACCCTTCAGAGAGTAGGAATATAATAAGTCATAAAGAGCTGTAAAATGTTAGGTTTAATGGGATATAATGAGGATCAAGTAAAGACGTTATTGGAAAATGAATGAGATAAGACATTGTGAAGTGGTATTTAAAGATCAGTCAATGGACAGCAAGTTAGTTTATAAGATGCCCCATAAATCTGTGCACATCCCACATGGTCGCATCTCAACAATAGGCTGGGCGAATAGTATATATTTAGAGGTAGAAGCATGATCTGTCAAGGCGTTCATTATTATCTTTTTCAAGATAAAGATCTAAGCCCTCATAAAAATCAGAAATATCTCGAGCCTTTAATTTGTGTATTGCTGTTCCTGCAGAATGGGGCGATTCACCTTAGTGACCCCCACCATATCTACTGATCAGCTAACGCCACCCTCCCTCCTTTTTTGATGTTAAGCTCTGAGACTATGATTATTATGGCTACCGCAAATATATTGCTTGGTACCAGACATGTTCGTACCTCATATTCCATCTCCCTAGCTTTCTTAATGAGTGCTTCCAATAGGTCTCCGCGTACATCTTTATGAACATTATATATGTATGCATGCGTCCTAATGAACAGATTACTTTACAAGAAGTTAGAACCTTAAAGAATAAAAAGAATAGGTTTTGTGAATAGTGAAGCAAGATTCAGCAGAACAATATAGTTAGGGATCAATGTAGGTAGTATGAACTGAAGGTAAGGTCGGTTGGCAGGACTTAGTGTACTAAATTATCATGACAGTCTTGTATATAGTAGACATCTGACATTGCAAAGTAACGTGTCTAAACATATTATAAAAAGATATTAACAGAACCAACAAAATTTCAGCATTTGTTTAACAATACTACAGAAGGGTAGTTAGTACTACAGGTAGTCGTAAAGTAAATCAATCTATGTATAATAAGAGCATAGTCAGTGTCATAATTCGTATTATCAAAGAATACATTAGGCTCAATAACTGAGTGTTATAAGGGAAACAAGCATGGTAAAGCAAGAGAACACTTGCCGCATAGCTATTTTAATCATTTTAAGTATTTTAATGACAATCGAATTTCAAGTATTGAACCTACATAATTACTAAGTGTTATTATATTGGTATTGGGACTAGTGTACTTTCCGTAGTTAAATATTGAAAAGCCATTGTCTCTCCACTCTACCAGCAGTTGAGATCTTTGAGGCGGGCTAGGGTGGACATGTTTATATGTTTTTCTAGGCTCCTTTTGAAACTGTCAGGCCTTTCACAGGATCTTATCTCAGAGGGTAGTTGGTTCCAAAGTTTGCAATATTTAATGGTGAAGAAGTTAGCTCTAGTGGTGAGTTTATGGGTGTTAACCTTGAGAAGGTAGTTGTGGTTGCGTAGTCCATACGATTTAGGATTAGCCCAGGTTATGGACGAGTTACTGTTACAGTGCTTTCTTATAACTTTGAATAAGAGAAATAAATTGCACTTCACTCTCCTTAACCATAAGGGCTCTAAGTCCAGTCGAATACATCTGTCAAGGTATTCTATTTGCTGACCATAGCCTAATATGCGTTTCGTAAGGAATCTTTGGACACTTTCAACTTTTTTCTGTCTGCCGATTTAAAGCTACTGTATAAGTGGGCACAGTATTCAAGTTTGGGGCGAATGCATATCTTATATATGGCTAATCTGGCTTCTGGAGTGTAAAAGTTGCGTAGCACAAAGCCGGTTAGACGTTTACAATCAGATACCACCTTATTTGCATGTTCAGTAAAGGTAAGATCTGAGTATGTTATCCCGAGATCTGTGACTGTGTTTGTGTTTGAGACAAGGTCACCGTACATGTATAGACACATGCTAGGTTTCCAACGTCCGAAGTATGTTATCCCAGATTTAGCTGGATTGAACGTTAACTGCCACTTTTCACTCCAATTACATAGACTATTTAGGTCTTCTTGGATTTTACTAACAATATTCATATCATTATAGTCAAAATCATAGACAACTTTGAGGTCATCTGCAAAGAGGTATGGCTTGCCATACTTGATCATAGAGACAATATCATTTATGAATACAATGAATAGGGTAGGGCCAAGAACACTACCTTGTATCACGCCGCTGGTTATCGGTTTGGATGTTGATAAGTGATGGTTGACTTTAACTAACTGTTCTCTTCCTGTAAGAAAGGAAGTTATCCACTCAAGAAGCCTTCCACTTATTCCATAAGATAGGAGTTTCAGTATGAGTCTTTTATGTGGGACTTTATCAAAAGCTTTCCTAACATCTAGAAATAATGTTGCTGCCGAACGACCTTTGTCTACACATTCAGTAATGTGGTCGAAATAATCTAACTGGCACGTAATGCACGATCTTCTATTTAGGAAACCGTATTGGAAAGGGGATATTAAGTCATTCGAGAGCAAATACTGAACAATTTGCTTCTTTACAATCTTTTCCATCACACGTGAAACTACGGAAGTAATGTTGATGGGGCGGTAATTATCTATGTCCGCTGTAGGTCCGGTTTTGTGAATGGGTACAACGTAGGATTTCTTCCAGCTATTTGGATATGTTCCACTCCTTATCGAAGTTGAAAATATCTTGAGAAGAAGTAGATTCATGTCATTTCCACCATTTTTTAAGAGGACGGAAGACATTCCATCTGGGCCGGGAGTATTAGTAAGCTTAAGAGTTGTGATAGCTTTATCGATTTCTTGGGCGTTTAAGACTACATCGCTTAGACACTTTTCTGTTTTACGAGGGAAATCTATATCCTGGTCATTTTCTAGAGTGTACAGTTTGGCAAAGTGCGTGCTAAACACCTCACATATATCCTCAGCACTTTCGTGAGTAATGCCACCTAGGTGTATTATTTTTGGATATGTTGATTTGGAGTTAGTTAACCTACTTTTGAAGAGTTTGGCTATTTCTCCAGTGTTATGTGGCGACTGAATTGCCCGCGTTTCTTTATTCCTAAGACTTAGATTTTTTAACTCATGGATTCTAATGAGGATTGATTTGATAGCGATTAACGACGATAAGTCGTCATGTCTATAGTAACTTAATGAATGCTTCCGCAAACTTCTTCTTAATGATATTGGAATAAAATCACCTTGAGGGATTTTGAATTTAATCAGTTTCACAGGCGCTATGACATCATTAACCGACTGTATATTGTCATAGAAGTTTTTAAGGACTTCCTCTAAGGAGTCATTGGTAAAGTAGGAATCCCAATTAGAGTATCTAATCAAGTCCTGATACAAGTCCCAATCAACCCGCGTGTATGGTCTTATAGGTGTCCGACTAACTTCGTTTCTGTGTATAGTTTCTGGGGAAATGTTAAACGAACATGCAACTATTTTATGATCGCTACCTGGGAATTCATGTCCCACATGAATTGTAGATGGTGCTACGTTGATCGTGAATATAAGATCAAGAATGTTATTGGACCTAGTGGGTACATTTATGTGTTGCGTCCATCCTCCAGTAATGATGGAATTAAGAAGATTATCATACCTCGAGGGTCCACGAAGTGTACGCCATGATATATCAGGCAAATTGAAGTCACCTCCAATTATATTATAACTGAAGGGGAGATTGGATGCAACACTAAATATGTTGCTGAGTACGTTATCGTATTCGCGGTTGGATGATGGCGGTCGGTATACGCACCCTATAAGGATAGGTTTACTTCTGAGAACTTTTATTTCGACCCACACCGAATCATTAAGTTGTGACAGAATAGGGTGACTAAAATGCGTTGCACAAATGGGTTGTTTAACGTATATGAGTGTTCCACCCCCACGACCTGTTTCCCTATCCCCTCGAAAAAGATTGTACTTATCAATTGATAAGCTACCATCCACAATGTCACTTGAGCACCAGGCTTCAGTGATCATGATCAGCGACGGATTGCATATAGAGGCTAACGTACATAATGCTAAATGTTTGTTAAGAACTGATCTAGCATTTATGAGGATGACGGATAGACTTTGACGAAGTGGTTTTAGTGTATGGGCAATATCATAATAAAATACTCTATGGTTATCAACTGAATATGTGCAGTCGTTATTGGATTCATTAATTACAACATTTTGATCACTAGAGACGGTTTCTTTAATTTGATAGTTAGGGATGGGTTGTGAAATGTCACTCGTGAGTAGTTGGTCGTTTAGATATTGCGTGCTATGGGAGATACTAGTATGATAATCTATGGTATTACTATTGGTATTAGGTGTGTATAAGATGTTTGCTATCTTTCGGGGAAGAAGCAGTTTCCCTGTTGTAAGGTGTTCGCTATACCAGCAAGGAATTGGTCTGATATCATGCGTGCTATGTGCATGATCCCAGGCGTTTCTGCCAGTTGTCGCTGGAGAAAATTTTGGTCATATGGATTGGCTAGTGTCGTGTAATCTGCATAGTTATAACCGAAATGTGTGATCGGCGTGTTGTTGTGTGCATATGACTTAGATCCCTGTGTCTGATTAGAGTACTTCCTAGGCCATGATGAGCATTGTGCTGAAATTGGCATGTGACCCCTACTGAATGCATGAGAATTATGACAGGGCACTATACGCGTTTTTGGACTAACGTCTGTATTCTCAAACTGATGTTTCCTGTACATCATGGTTGAGGGTGCATTCGTGAGGGGTTGAGCAACTTCGTGTTTTCGAAGTGTTTGGTGAGATATGTGACGATTGTTTTTTCTTATCATAGGACTGGTAGTGGAAGTCGGAAATGATTCAGCTCCTACGGTATGTGAATTACGTCTAACTTCAGGAACATGACTAAGTTTAGATGATTGTCTATCAGTAGAATGAGCCAGTGACCCATTTGAAACTTTCCTACTTATGGGCTTTAGTGTTCCGGGTCTAACGTTTGGTTTAGCTTTATCCGTATTAGTCGGCCTGTATAATTTGGGCTGCTGGTGATTAGTAGGATTTCCTAATAAACTGGATTTCTGATGAATAGTCTCAACAGTTTTTTTGGTGTTCCTAACGGAAATAGGACGTTTATCATAACGCCTTGTATTTACACCTACCTGGGTGGCCACATGTGATTGCTGCTTCACAGTAGCCGGGCTAAGAGGTTGTGAGGTATATGACTTCCCGAGAGATTCAAAGTGTACTACTGAATTCAGCTTAGACTTTTTCGAGGGTTTGGCATTAGTGCCAAGTGCGAGGGATGCACGTCAATACTGTGATCTGTTGACATTTCTATGTCTGAAATTTCAGTATTTCGAGCTAAGTCTTCAACAGTTGCTTGACTACTGTTAGTTTGTGTATGCGATATTATCTGGTGCTCTTGGTCATCAGGCAATACAACGAGGGAAGTATTAACATCGGTTGTCTTATTGGGGTTGTCTTCCCTCAGTTTACCTGCGCGGCAACGTCTTTGGCAAGAAGTTAAATCAGGTACAATCCTGATATTGGTGTAGGGTGTTGAGGAGCCAAGAGTTTTGCCAGACTCCAAAAATTTCTTAGCTAGGTCAATAGACTTAAATTTGAAGAGTACAGGACATGGGTGGTTTGCGGATTTCTTACGAAGACGCAGAACCTGGCAGTCAGATACTGAAATGTTGCATGCCTGTAGACAGATTGCTTTAAGTTTGATAATAGGTACATTGTCTGGTATATTATATCCTAAAACATTGTATGAGGACATGACCCTCTTTACAGCCTCTGCAGTCAAAAAGTCTAGCAGGCGCTCAGATTTGAGGAGTGAATCTAAGCAAATTTCTTGTGATGGATCACAAAGTTGGAGGAAAGGAGTGATACTTTCGAACTTATCCTGCAGGTCTGTTATAGATTTCTGAAGGATCTTTAGATCACTAGTGTTACGGGCTACGTTATCGATTAGTTCTTCCATTAAGTTTGGTACTATAACTCTCGGTGTATCAATTGATCTTAGTACAAATTCATCGTCAGGACTAATGTTTCTAGTGACCTGCTGACTATTTGATGCTAGTCTCTTAACAGTACTAACTCGTTTAATAACTTTGACCATTATGGAGGTAAAGATTATAAAAATTTCTCAAAAATTGACAAAAGTGTGTGAAATACTGTTATATTATCTAAGTAGATAAAAACAACAATAAACAGGTATGAATGTATGAAGTACGAACTAAAAATAGACCACTATCAAACGAGTTAACTCTGACAGTTATAAACAACAAAACTAAGGACTTCTCTATAGTTCTTTTGTGATAGATTGCTCTTTATTAACACGAATCTGACTGGATCCAAACAGTATTCTGGAGGTGATAAATTTGGATATTTAGCTACCGGAGGTGCAACCAATATCAGCTATAATTATATAGTAGTCAAATATAGACCACGATATTCCAGAATTCGAAAAGATATTTCCACGTTATATGGAGAGATTGTAACGTCCTACACGAAGCTGCATACTCAACTACGTGATCGTATAATTGCTGGAATCAATATTCCTAAGTTAGAAAAAGAGTTAATTCAGATTCCTTCTTGTACCTTTCAAACTGCTAAAGATTTATGTATTACATATGAAGATGTCAATAGTGAATACTCTGCTCTCACTACGTCAGTATCTGATATCATGCTGTCCAAAGTCGAAAATACAAGTGTTCATGGAAAGAAATCCAAACTGTCGTCCACATCTAATAGAATGCAGCGAGAGATCAAAAACATTAAACCGTGTTTATCCTGTGGAAAGTTACATCTACGAAGCACTTGCCGTTTTCGGGTGCTAAGTGCCATAAATGTGGTAAAGTTGGACACATCAAGACTGTTTGCAGAAGTTCGAATACTTATGTTGCTCAACATTCTTATAATTCTCCCAAGCTGTCTAGTAAAATGGAGTCAATGTGTCTTTCAACCTTTCAAAATACTCAATCTCATCCAATGAAAACCTCCACTACAAGTTCGGCAACTCAAGTGTCAACTGTTTTCAAAATGTGGTAGCCGAGTTACAATGTAAACTGTCGAAAACACGAAAAAACCTGAATGAGATGAGAGAGCAACTGATTAAAATGGAGGAATTGCTGCATATACATAGACTGCGTCTGTTGAATGCAGAGCATACAAGTACCCGTGAAAGTCCTGCAAAACTTTTCAAATCTCGAATTCTCAAAAAGCATCTGATGTCCACGACTTCTAATGTACATTATTGCAAAGGGAATGACTATAGACCTTCTGTTGGAATTCAAAAAATGGGAAATCGAGTGGTGAAGATATTAGACATCAAAGATCACTCAGTTCATAACAGACACCTGGACAAAGTGACAATAAATGAGGTAGGTCGTTCCAATTATTATTTTAATGATTCCGCTAATAATCCTGATTTTGTAGATAATTCAGAAATAAGTCCAGATAATACTGATGAAAATGATATCACAGAATCAGTTAGAAGGTCGTAGCTACTTGCCAGCAAACCGAGACATCGTTATAAATACTCAAGGAGATATTCGACGTGTGGCGGATGTGGTGATTGACAATTTCTATCTGTGTATTGTTTCAATACTTACTGTTGATTGTTGATATGTTTCTTATATGAATTGAATAACAACTCCGCAAAATACAAATTCCTGAATTCCGCCCTCTCTTTGTTTTGGTTGGATTC
The DNA here is from genome assembly GCA_944472135.2 of Trichobilharzia regenti. NCBI lineage: Eukaryota > Metazoa > Platyhelminthes > Trematoda > Strigeidida > Schistosomatidae > Trichobilharzia > Trichobilharzia regenti. Next base: position 86,698 of record CALYDD020000107.1, on the reverse strand, counting down.
TTGTAATTCGGTCATCTCGAAATACTAATACTACGATTACAATAAATTACTACAATTAGTAAGAAAAAGCTGTGGAAGAAATGTGATCTGAGACTATTTTGTTAAAGATAGGTTAGAAATGGCGTCATTTGAAGTAACTCGACTCTATTAACTTATTCAAACTGTGTATACCGACCATTGATGAGGTCGGTGCCAGACAAGCGAAACGGCCATCCGTTGTGTTTATATCACTTCAATCTCTCTGGCTGGCTGGTATGCTGGCTGTCCGTCTCACTGACTGATTATTCTTTTGACTGGCTGACTGGCTAGCACGCACCGCTGATTCATGTGAGTGATTTACGACTACTACTAATCTCATGTAAATCGGTGGTATTAGGTTTGGTGTGCTTATGTCTGCTCCGTTGATCGCCATTCATGGTATCCAGCAGATCACACGTCCTCATGTGAATAATTTCGATTTTTAGAGGGACCTCTGGTGAGATACTCACTACCTCGAAATGTGTAAAGTGCAGATTGATGCACAAATTGACACTGATCTAATCGTCATGTGTTTGATATGCATGTGCAGTAAACAGGATGTGCTGCATTACCCACTTAATTATTATTATGATTATTATTATTACCTTACTCAAGCTGTCACTATTGATAAAAAGCAATAGGTACAGTTGTTCATATGTTTACTCTGACGAGTGACATATCTGATTGGAATGATATTAAGATGAACATGGGGAACGAATTCAGTAATATATCTTGGCAATATAATCCAATTTCGGTAGTTAGATCCTGTTACGAAACAAGAATAATTAGGAAATTATTGAAAACCAGGATGCACTGGATAGCTGTTTGTCCTATGTTAGGATTCTTCAGAAATGCTAGATAACGACGACACCACGCATCAACCTCGTAATCCTCAGGATTCGACCCTAATCTAGTTGACCACTGATCACACGTACAGGAATTCAGTGACTCATGAGTTCCACTCGTGAGTCAACTCACGATAAAGTACTACCCTCCCTCATCAATACCTTCGATGAACATCCAATTTCACTCGACCACACGATACGCCCTACTGGCCACGACTTCTCAGGACATCCAAACACCCAGTAGCCATCAATGAGATGGAGACTGATGTTCAGAGCTATGTGTAGCCTGATTGGGTCGTAGCTGCACACCGCTGAGTAGTCGTAAGATGGGAGGAGACAGCTGTACAACACTGCTTACATTTCATTCATCTCTCCAACTGATGTTGGTTCTTGACGAAATCTAACAATTGAGATTGAACTGATGTGTTTATTATTTTGACTACAGGTGGTATTTTGCTGACGTCTGTGACACACTACCACTGACTGCTTGTTCGCTGTAATTAGAATTCACTGTCCGGTATACTTATTGACTGTCCTACCGACTTACTGAATGACTCACTCACCGCCTGCTTTCAACATATAAATTCGCGCAGAAATGCATCATTCGCATAGGCAGACAATCGAGAGGAGAAACGGATTTAGAGGAAGTATAGTGAGAGAGAAGAAATAGTAAGACTGGAAGACAATGAGCTTTCATTCGATATAATAAATCACAGAGAGTTAATGCATCTGAACCAGCGACAAGTGACTCGGTCCTCATTTGTCCAGCTGTATCAAACCACATATTATTGTTACTGCTCCCTAGGGATCTTAGTGGAACATAGGGCTTTCAACTTCACGTCTCCATTTGCTTCTGTCTTCTGCTATACATGTTAGTCCATACTCTTTCAACTCCTCTTCACACAATCTCCTCCATGTCACCCTTGTACTGACTTCCCACTCGCCGCTTCCTTTCGGGTTACACTCCAGCGGTGGCCTGACGCGCGATGTCACCCAGCGGTCTCCTCAGCGAGTGTCCAATCCATCTCAATCCACTTTCTCCTGCATATTTGTTGAGCGATTGGTTCTTGTTTTAGAAAAGAGAGAGATTGAGAGAAGAAATATTTACTTTTCAATTAGATCCTCATCTCTGGCTCTACTCTAATATATATATAGCATTTTAATTACAATACACAACAATTTACCAATCAAGTGGCGATATCTTTGTTAACAATAATTAGTCAGTGTCAAAATGTCAATGGGGTGATAATTAACGTAGAAAAATTAATATATATAATTAAAAGGTGGAAATGGTTACAACACGTGGATTGCATAATGCATAATTTAGGAAAAATGAAGAGCAATTAAGGAATAAGCCTGTGCACAGGTTGATTACGTAACAGATTGTTAAAGAAAATGAAACAATTTGGACAATGATAATTTGTAACTAAAGTTGAAGTGGTCATAAGAATAAAATAATTTTTACAAGGATAACACGTAATTAAGGATGAAGTAGTCAGAAAAATAAAATAATTTGGACAATTATAGTTTTTATAGCTTTTTAAAAAGAAAATATTTTAGGGGGAGGGGAATGAAGTAGTCGGTTTATACAGCCATGTAACGATGGTTCTTGTTTTGTTTGTTCCCATGTTCCTTGTTGATTTTCTCCGGCCCGGCCATCTGATCTTCAGTATAGAGCCAGCGAAGGCAGTTGTTGATAAAGGTCTGCAACAGGCTGTTGGAAATATTCTTTGTGACCCGCCCACCAAGTTTCTGATCCGTATAGAAGAATTATTGATCAATATCAGTGTTGAAACGACTTGGCATTTTCCTTGGCGTGGACAAAAGCGTGGTTCCACAAAACGTTTTGCAAACGCCTTGGTCACCCAACGTAGGTAGTTTGACAAGCAAGACTTTATTCCAATCAGTAGATACCCGCTGCCAGCCAACTATCAGAAACTGTCAATGTCCAGCTTTTACTACACTGGACCTCACGCTGTCCCTGAAAGAGTTTCAGAAACAATGTGTAATAACCAACGCGAAAAACCAGAACACAGATTGGTGACTCGAGAATCCCTTATTCTTACGCCGATATGTAGCCAACAATAAGGTTACTATACACAAGGTCTAAGAATAAATGTTATAACAACAAATCATGATAATACTTCTGATAGTTTTCTGTCTTCCACCGAATAGCGAACGATGACCGGATGACTGCCGTATTGATGACTCCCGCGAAAAATATGGAGGAGTTGGGTTTGAGCAAACAACCATGAATTGATCGTTCAATCCTCAACTACATACACATTGATTTGGATGCCATTGCGAGAACCTGGGTCACACGGACAAAACTGAAATGGAAAACAAACAGAAAAGCCAACACACCACAGGCATACCCACTGCACAATCACACTCGTCGCCTTCCAGTTATTGACATCCTCTTGACATCTTGAAACACAATCGCCACTTGCTAGAATGATTCTTGCAGAAAGCAGCGTGACCATAGCAGCACCTCATGATACTCTTCGCACATCCTCTTATCTATTCACTATCAATTACCACTGCGATCACTTGTCACTCATTCTGCCTCAGTTCTAGTAATGGTGACGTATGCAAGCCTCAGTCGTCTACACTCTTGCTCCCTGGTGTGTGGGACCACAGCCTAAATAGAAACATTCATTCTCAATCATTGATTCCAAAGGTAATCCTTATCTCCGTGTGCATGTCATTCTCAGCACTAGCCTCCCCGGCGTATACGACGCATATGCTCCTTAACATCAGTCAATTCATTCACGGATGTATAAGACTCGAAACAACTTCAGAAATAAGCACGACGAAAATTTGAACAAAATTATGCAATAGCAACAAGATACGAAAACAAGAAGTGAACACAATGAATCCAAAAACACCAATTGATATGACACATTACACGTATATACAAGCAGTACATATAACCTCGCGGATCATGTCTTGGTGGAATTCCTTTGAAGAATCGCAGGACTTACACCAGTACGCTTGCAACTATTCTCCGGTTGACGATTGCAAGTTGAAGAACGTCCGGACACAAACAAGATTAACCAACAATTACAATAATTGGAGCCCACTCAATTACTTAACACAAACTATGTACAATCAATACATCAAATGTTGTGGATTCTGGCTTGACAAGCTACCCTTGAAGAATTGTAGGACTTACAGCGGCGCGCCTACATTCATTCTCAGGTTGACGCCCTTAAGTTGGAAAATCGTCGACGAGTTCATTTTCTGACCTTTTTCTATCAGCTATATCCTCAACTCTGGACGGTGACACGCCCATGTCATTGTATCGTAGAATATATATGACTAACAAATATACGACGTATCTGACCAACCAAGTGAAGGCACAGAGTAATTTACACCAAAGATAATAACATTCAAAAAGCAACTTGAAACTTGATGGCCTTTATTCGTGCAAGTCAGTTTAAAAATTACCCTCTGGTACACAGTTGGGTTATCCTCATTAAACTGACTAATATCTTTCGTCTTTTCAAATGCACCGGTACTAGCATGGTCACAGCACAAGACGCTTGAGTTTGTAGTGCACATTGTACCTTTGAACTTTTGTTTAAACTGACTCACCCACGGTGATCCACGTTTTATCTTTTGACTTGGGAGTCTTCCGTACGTTCATTGGTTCGCTCTCTTGTTGTGCTCTCTTTTTGCACACTCTCCGAGCCTACCTCCAGCAACGTCTGCAGATAAGTTGTACAGTCACTTTATTTATTAAATCTGTTATTCAGTTACGTTAAATACAACTCATACTAAGAATTCTTTCCATTGTTAGCTTTTAAACTTTGATTGAGTTAATCAGTACTTACACGTTAGGTAGAGTACTCGTAAAGTCATAAGACGGTGAAGTTTTTAGTAAGTGTGGTGATTTCGAGGACTATCTTAAGTCTAGCTTCAGCACTTACAAGTGGTGAGCCCGTTTTCACCGTTTTCCGCTATAGTAGCTTAACGTGTTAGCAATTCTTTTTACGTACCGTTTATTTTGTTATTTTTTTTCTTTCACGCACGGTTATAAAGATTTGATTTGTTTTCTTTGTACTTATATTGGTTTTTTTATCACCTTGTTAATATTGTGTCCTGTGTGCAAGATGGCTGACAACAGTTCTGCGTCAGAGATGGCTATAACGCTGCAACTCCTCGCCTTCTGGACACATCGTCCAGCTGCATGGTTTAATCATATAGAGGCTCAGTTTGCCATTAGACACATACACTCACAAGAGACCAAAGTAAACCACATGATTGTGAGCCTACCCGAAAGTGTCATAGACGAGGTGGCTGACGTTCTCGCAGATCCGTCTCCGGATCGGTACGAGCGGCTCAAACAGGCGTTAATTCAACGAGTCGCACTTACTGACCAACAGAAAGTGCAGGAACTTTTCCGAGACGTTCAGTTAGGTTACCGCAAGCCCTCACAAATGTTGAGGCAGATGAAGCAGTTAGTGACGGACTTTAAAATTGACGAGGTCTTTCTGAAACAGCTTTGGCTTCAAAGATTACCTCAGACAGTCCAGGGTATCTTGGCACCGATCTACAAGTACCCCTTACAGGAGATAGCCGAGGCAGCTGATAGAGCGGTAGATGCCATCAATCGCCATCAATCCTAAAATTGGCATTTCCGCAACAGTAACTGCTGCTCCTGCTCAGACTAACGATTCGTCTGACGGGGGGTCATCAAGCTTTGACGCGGTGGCCCATATAGCCAAGCTATACGAGGAGATCTGTAGTATACGACAGGAGATGAACTCCAGGAGTCGTGCACGCAGTCCCTCGAGTTCGCGTAGTAGTAGACCCTTGTCACGTGCTAGCAGCAAGCGCCGACAGTCCCGAAGTAACCAGCCTGGAGTGTGCTGGTATCATCGACGTTACGGAGCAAAAGCCCAAAAGTGCACTCGCCCGTGCACCTTCGATGTTCAACAATCGGGAAACTAGCAAGCCAGCACGTACTGGCGACTAACGTCGCTGGCGAACCACTCTCATGTCGCCTCTTCTATGTTACCGACCGTAACACTGGGATACGCTTCCTAATTGATACCGGAGCAGAGGTCAGTGTAATCCCACCCACAGTAGAGGAGCGCAGGCGGCCAATGTCTCTTCAACTACGAGCCGCAAACGGTTCGCCAATTGCTACGTTCGGCAGGCGCTTTATAGATCTTAACATCGGTTTGCGTCGTTCACTTCGTTGGGTCTTCCTGGTGGCAGACGTTACCACAGGTATAATTGGCATGGATCTATTGCAGCACTACCAATTACTGGTAGATACAGGTAATCATAAGTTAAGAGATCCTGTCACAAACCTCTCCGTCAGCGGTATCGTCACACAAGGCCCAGCCCTCAGCCCTGTATATGCCACACCCACTAGCACTGGTCCTTATTCGCATATACTGCAGTCTTTTTCAGATTTGTTCAAACCTTGCAGCGGCCTGCCATGTGCGACTTCCAACGTCACACACCATATTGTCACTACTGGCCCGCCAGTTTTCGCAAAGCAGAGGCGACTATCCCCAGAAAAACCAAAGGTTGTCAAAGCGGAGTTTGAGCATATGCTAGAAATGGGGATTATTAGGCCATCCAGCAGCCCATGGTCCTCACCGTTGCACCTGGTACCTAAGAATAACGGTTTAGATTGGCTTCCTTGTGGCGACTACCGCAGACTAAACGCACAAACTGTTCCCGATCGCTACCCTGTCCCTCACATACACGATTTAACCGCCTCACTCAAGGGAGCTCGAGTATTCAGCAAACTGGACCTTACACGGGCTTACTACCAGATTCCCGTCGACCCCGAGGATATACCTAAGACTGCTGTGATTACACCGTTTGGCCTGTTCGAGTTTCTTCGAATGCCTTTTGGCTTACGGAACGCTGCCCAAACCTTCCAGCGTTTTATACATGACGTTTTGCGCGGGCTTGATTTCGCCTTTGCCTATCTGGACGATATCTTGGCAGCTAGTCCAGATGAAGCCACTCATCAACTTCATTTGCAGACAGTTTTCCGAAGACTTGTGACACACTCCCTCACACTCAACTTGCCGAAGTGTCAGATTGGAGTCACTTCCCTGAAATTTTTGGGACATAGGATAGACAAAGATGGAATTTATCCGTTACCTGACCGGGTAGAAGCTATTCAAAACTTCCCTCTACCCACTTCTCCCAAAGCACTACGCACTTTTCTCGGGATGGTTAGTTACTACCGTCGCTTTATCCCACAGTGTGCTCATATCGTGACCCCCTTGACTGATATGCTTAAAGGGAAATGCAAGTCTTTGGTGTTCACTAAGGAAGCCTCTACGGCTTTTGCAGCTATCAAGAAAGCTATTGCTGACGCCACAATGTTGGTCCATCTAGATGTTCAACTTCCAATCAGCATCTCCGTAGATGCCTCTAATACTGCGATCGGAGCCGTCCTACAACAGCGTATGGCTAATAAATAAATAAATAAATTTATTCTCATGATACATTACATGAGGGACGCCAGTTTACAGGCATCATCAAATTGTTACAGAAATAGGACCATATTATTTAGTCACAATTTACAGTCGATAGCAAAATATGTTTAACATGTACACTGGAGATTATACATACATTTGATAAATGTTAATCCCAATAGTATAAAACATCCTTGTCACTTATGTACAATCATTTCTGTGCATAGATGGAAAAATCCGCTAGATTGTCAGTGAGTGCAACACATCAGAAAATACAGAAGTATTGTCTTCGCATTAACAAAAAAAACCAGGTCTTTGGTGGATGGGTTATAAGTGCCTGGGAGAGAAAAATAAAGCTTGAAGTCAGTTTTCATACATAATTTTGTAGTGTACAGAATCCTTGATTTATAGTTCATTGATGTGTTATTTTGAAATCAGTGATATGTTTATCTCATTTGATCTGCAATGTCATTGTTGGGAGTAAAATACATAAGCTTTAGACTCATTAATTAATGGATTTCTACTACTTGTGGGTATTTACTTCTCATGAGGAAGGTTTTTGGATTTTAGTTGTTCCGACAGGAGTTGTGGATATTGACTGCTCAGCAACATTATGGATATAAGTTCATCACATTATCTCAGGAATGTTGGGTTGTAGTTGGTGAGGCATATATGATGTCCAACGAGCGTACATCTGTCCATGTGATGTTGTGGTGAGTTATAACCTTTTTCATGTTGTCGGTTTATGTCCATTTTATTCCACTTATTGTGTTGGGTAGAAGTTTTACAAACGAAACTTCTTGTCTGTTTGAGGGTAAGTATCTTAATCGTTATTGTTTTATCTAAAATTATAAATATAGGCAAAAACAGCAGGTGTAGTATTTAAGCTTATACATTAAATGGACCTATTATTTCGGTGGCTCTCAGATAGGAACTAGGACTACAGTCGTTTGTATGGCTACCGATTGCTTTCTTTTCACGTAAACTTACCGCATGCGAATCTCGATACAGCACATTCGGTAGGGAACTTCTCGCTGTCTACGCTGCTGTCAAGCATTTTCGTCACTTCGTGGAAGGCCGGCAATTTACGGTATTTACCGACCATAAGCCATTGACGTACGCCCTCCACACTACTTCAGACCGGTATTCACCGCGAGAATCACGCCATTTAGACTATATTTCCCAGTTCACTTCTGATATCCAGCACGTTTCTGGATCGGATAACGCGGTAGCAGACGCTTTGTCTCGCGTATGTGCTACGTCCGTACCACCAACCATCGATCTTCATAAAATGGCCGAACTCCAACTGAACGATTTGAACTTAGAACACCTGTCAAATAAAACCTCACTGAAGATAGAACGCGTCCCCTTGCTAAACAGTGAGGCAACTATACTTTGCGATATGTCAACTGGTACTCCTCGACCGATTGTTCCCACGTCTTTACGCCGAACTGTGTTTGAGTCACTCCACAACCTCTCCCATCCTGGCATACGAGCAACGGACAAGTTGATTTCTGCGAGATTTGCGTGGCCCGGTATGAACCGTGATGTGCGTCAATGGACACGTGCTTGTGTGCAATGCCAACGTGCTAAAGTCACCAAGCATAACATCACGCCGTTGGGGACGTTTGCGACCCCAGACGCTCGGTTCCATCATATCCACCTGGATATAGTAGGGCCTCTGCCCCCGTCTAACGGCTGCTCGTATTTACTCACATGTGTGGATCGTTTCACACGTTGGCCGGAAGCCATTCCGATACCAGATGTAACGGCTCAAACCGTCTGTCGTGCCTTCATGGATGGCTGGGTTGCCCATTTTGGATGTCCCGCAACTGTCACTACCGACCGCGGACAACAATTTGAATCCACAAGCTTCAAAGAATTGTTAGAGATGCTGGGATGCAAACGCATTCGCACAACCGCGTATCATCCCGCGGCAAATGGCCTAGTAGAACGTTTCCACCGTCAACTCAAAGCTGCGTTGATGGCAGTGGACAACAGTAAGTGGACAGATTCGCTACCACTGGTCCTGCTTAGCATCCGGGCTACGCTTAAGGGGGATCTGCAGTGCTCGCCAGCTGAATTGGTGTACGGTACCACCATGCGTTTACCAGGCGAGCTAATCGCTCCCGAAACTTTCGAGCCAAATTTCCCCGATACCACCCGTTACGCTCAGCAACTTAAAAGTTTTATGCAGCGACTCCGACCAGTTTCCACACGCACTCAGAACCGAAAGGTTCAGGTTGATCGGCGACTTGATGACTGTACACACGTTTTCGTGCGTCACGACGCCATACGAAAGCCATTACAACCACCGTATGACGGGCCTTTTAAGGTCCTTAGTCGTAAAGATAAATTTTTCGTTATTGACCGATGCGGCCGCCCAGACACTGTCAGCATAGACAGACTTAAAGCGGCATACACTGAAGAACCTTCACCCTCCCCATCGGCTCAATCAAATAGCCCCACTGAACCTAGTCCTTGTCCAGACTCAACTACCTCACCTCCAGTGGTGAATGATGATTCTCCTACCGTCACCAGTAAGACCCCTGTCACACGTGCTGGTCGACGTGTTCACTGGCCCAAGAGGTTCGTAGAATTCTTTCACTGAACTAATCCATAGGTAATGCTACTAGTGATTTTTTATTCCTTGTCACAATTTCTTATTCAATTCTGCTATATTTAATCTATTTGGTCCCGCTTCTGGGAGTAGTCGTTTTAACCCTCACTAATCCTTTTAATCTTTATCTCTCGTTACAGAGGACCAGCAGCAGTTTGTTTTTACCCCTAATTTTTCATCTATTTCATATCAATCTACTCGCTAGATCAGTTGGCTTCTCATGTCATCTTGTAACCCACACCAAAAGAGGAATTATGAACAGTATATTACCTTTCCAAAAAAAATTAATTATTATTAAAAAAATTTTTATAAAAAATATATTTAAAAAAAAGAAAATACAAAAAAGTAAAAAAATGTAAAATAATAATAAATAAACAAAAAATTTTTTAAATAAAAAAAAAAGATTATAAAAAAACAAAAAAAATACTTCCACTGTATAGTTAAATGGACAGATATACATATTTTTTGCGCATAAATGCTTCACTTCTATGCTGTACATAGTAATCCGCTCAATTTATTTTCACAGCCTGTACTATATTCCTTCGGGTTTATGCCCTCCTGCAATTCATTTATTTTGTGAACCGTACTTATAAACATTATGCATCATCTTAGTTATGCACTTAGCAACATGAACAAAGTAATTTTGGTAATGATAACTACTCATAGCTATTGGTTATGTACTAACTTCTCTGTAATTTTATAAGTTCTCACAGGGTAGAAACTTCCTTTGTTTTATCTCATTCTAACGTACTACTTCCAAGTTGCACCACTTTTCCTCGCATTGATTTCGCACAAGCTTTTGTAGTACCTTTACACCGATTTTGAAATCTTAACCTTCTTTCCCATTTTCTTCTGTTGTTTTTTTTACCCTGCTCCTTATCATACGCTGGTATAATGATTGCCTTTAACATGACTGCTAGGTTCTGTTGAAGCGGAGGAAGGGAGCATTGGTCTAATATGAAAGTTAGACATAATGAGTCACCTTCTTGCTACGACAGCCTCGGCGCCAGAGGTTTACCATCAAACCTCCACATAAGTAAGCTTGTAATAGTGCGGAATTAAAAAAAATGAATCGATAAATACCAATACAATAAAAAAATACCAAAAAAAGATTAATAAAAATATGAAAGACAAAAAAAAAGAAAAAAATTAAAAAAACAACACCAGACCGCAGAAGCTTACAACCACACAAGGCACCAGCGTCATTTCTTATCATATTCCGTCTTACTTCACTAATCATGTACATACCACTTCCAACTTACCTTAATTTTTTTCTTTTCTTTTGCTTTCTTTCCTTTCGGTAAAATTTCTTTTTTTACTATTGCTATTTTCAAACCTTCTCATTCACTCATTGCTATTGTGCCAAGCCATCCTACTGTTGTATATCGAAGCTTGCTGGCTTCCCACCAACCTTCTAGGGGGGGATAACCTGTAGTGCACATTGTACCTTTGAACTTTTGTTTAAACTGACTCACCCACGGTGATCCACGTTTTACCTTTTGACTTGTGAGTCTTCCGTACGTTCATTGGTTCGCTCTCTTGTTGTGCTCTCTTTTTGCACACTCTCCGAGCCTACCTCCAGCAACGTCTGCAGATAAGTTGTACAGTCACTTTATTTATTAAATCTGTTATTCAGTTACGTTAAATACAACTCATACTAAGAATTCTTTCCATTGTTAGCTTTTAAACTTTGATTGAGTTAATCAGTACTTACACGTTAGGTAGAGTACTCGTAAAGTCATAAGACGGTGAAGTTTTTAGTAAGTGTGGTGATTTCGAGGACTATCTTAAGTCTAGCTTCAGCACTTACAAGTTCATGGACGTCTCTATCATTGTGGTTGACAACAACGACGACTTAGTTATACAAGTTGATGAACTAAGCGGTGCATCAGAAGCTGTTGTTTTTCGACCTCTAGAAGATTGTCTAACTGTAAGATTACCACCACTGTTATCTTTTATGATTAACACCAGTTCAGCTTCAACACTGTTGATAGGTGGGCTACATGCTTATCATTCCCAATGACGGTGTCACTAGTAACCATACCTTCTGCAACTGCATCTGCCTTTAAGTCTACTTCACGTTCAAGCTGTACAGAACCTTTATTCAACTCAGCAGTAGTAGGCATTCCGCTCGTCTCATCATTATCAGCCAAAAACGAATGTGCACTATTATGACCATTAGCACAAATACTCACTTTGCCGTCGTCTATCTGGTCGACTTCATTATTTTCAACCTCTTGAATAATAGCGATAGATGATTTGGGTTCTTCTTCACAAATCCTTAACCTCGCCTGGATTACCAACTTTCTAGTTTTCTTGCCGGTCCCAAGCCCGGATAAAGAGGAAGGGTTGGGGCGTGGTGCTAGCAACTCCACACCCGTAAAAGAACCAAATCGCTAGAGAAACTTCAACGAATAAATATAGTAAAAATTCTAAAAACATAAGCAATAGCCTTACTTTTCGCTGGAATCGGGGAAGTGAAATGACGCAGGCTGGTGAAAGCCTTCGGGAAGCCAGTCAGCCGATGTGCCTTCTTTCGATGAAAGTAAAGGTAAGGATGGGTACCTGGAATGTTCGTACAATGTACGAAACCGGAAAGGCTGCCCAGATAGCCGCTGAAATGAGAAGGTACAGAACAGAAGTGTTGGGAATCTGCGAAAGCAGATGGAACGGAACTGGAAGGTGCCAACTACCTACTGTAGAGACAGTAATCTTTTCCGGCCACCCAGAGGACAACCACGGGCTCACCGAGGGAGAGGCCATCATGCTGTCACCAACAGCAACCAAAGCTCTTATGCAGTGGGAACCAATCTCCTCCAGGATAATGACAGCCAGGTTCAACTCAAAAGGAAGGAAAGTTACAGTCATTCAATGGTATGCGCCTACAAACGTCTCAGAACAAGAGAAGAAGGAGGCGTTCTACAAACAACTACAAACAATAATGGACAACGTCCCAAATGGCGATGTCGAAATCCTGATGGGTGACATGAATGCGAAGCTGGGAGGAGACAACACAGGAAGAGAACTCACCGTGGGTTGAGAGGCCCTCGGTGAAATGAACGACAATGGTGAACTCTTCTCAGAATTCTGAGCCTTCAGTGATTTGATGATCGGTGGTAGTGTGTTCAAACCCAAGGATATACACAAGGCGACATGGATTTCACTAGATGGTCACACCAAAAACCAGATAGACTTCATCTCAATTTCAAGAAAGTGGAGACGGAGCCTATTGGACACAAGGTCAAGGAGAGGAGCAGATGTGGGTTCAGACCACTATCTAGTAGAAGGGACTTTCAAGGTGAAGCTAAAAGCCTCGAGAATAGCTGGGGATAGGCCACAATGCAAGTTCAACACTCAATTACTGAAGGACACAACCACAAAAGCCACTTTCACTGCAACTGTCAGAGCACACCAGAAAACACTACGTGACATCACTGGAGAATCATAGCTGGAAGAACATTGGAAGTCTCTGAAGGCGATTCTCAACGAAACGTGTTCAACGGTTCTAGGAAGAAAGAAGAGACAAGACAAGGAATGGCTATCAAGGGACACTTGAGAATTAATAGAAGAGAGGAGAATGGCGAAAGAGAAAATGATTCAATGCAAGGGAGGTAAGGAGAAGGAGACGCTGAGCTCAACTTACACAGCGCTGGACAAAGAAGTGAAGAAGAGTGCTAGGAAGGACAAAAGACAACTCTACGGCAATCTGGGCAGTGAAGGTGAGAAGGCAGCAGGCAAAAGGGAACTGAGAATACCATATCAGATAACCAAATCTGTATCCGGGAAGAGATCAACACAAGCGAAACCTATAAAAGACAGCCAAGGGAACCCAACTACCAAGGAAGAAAAACAGATTAAACAATGGGCGGATCACTTTAAAGGACTCTTGAACCGACCACCACCTGGAACTCGTACAGAAATACCAACAGTAGCACGTACACAACTGCAAGTTGACACCAATCCTCCAACGAGAGCTGAAGCCTTGAACGCAATCAAGCTTCTGAAAGATAGAAAAGCAGCCGGACCAGATGGAATACCCCCTGAAGCACTGAAAGCGGACCCAGAGACTACAGCAGACATGCTGACTCCATTATTGGAAAAGGTCTGGAAGGAGGGAAAGGTGCCTACTGACTGGAGGAAAGGTTACCTCGTGAAACTACCAAAGAAGGGCGACTTAGGCCTAATTCTGCAAGAACTGGCGAGGAATCATGCTCCTGTCGATGCCAAGTGAAATCCTGAGTCGCACCATCCTGGAGAGATTTAAGGACGCACTGGAGACAGAACTCCGACCGGAACAAGCTGGATTCAGGAAAGTCAGGCAAATCATGTACTTGCCAAATTGCAACTCTACGCATCATCATCACAGAACAAAGCAAAGAATGGTAATCAAACATCTACCTCAACTTTATAGACTTTGAGAAGGCCGTTGACAATGTTGACCGCGAAGTAATTTGGAAACTACTCAAGTACTACGGTGTACCCCAAATATTCAACAGTTGTACGACAACGGCACATGTCAAGTTATCCACAACGGAAAACTCAGTGAGGCGTTTGGAGTAAACACAGGAGTCAGACAATGCTGCCTGCCTATTATCACCAATGATATTCCTAATTGTGGTGGACTGGATTATGCGTCAAACAGTGAGTGGGAAACGAGAAGACAGGGATATCCTGGACCGACGTGAAAAACCTAGAAGACCTGGATTTCGCGCGTGGATGATTTATGTTTGATGTCACTGTCACAAAATCGAAGACTTACAAGCGAAAGCCGACAAACTGGTCGAAGAAGCAGCCGGCGAAGATAGGACTCCAGGTGAACATAGACAAGACGGAGGTTATGAAAATAACCAACCAACCAACAACAACAACAGCAACATCCAGCGTCAATCACCATCAACCGGAGGGATTTGAAAGAGGTCACTTCACTCATTTATCTGCGGAGTATTGTCTCGACTACAGGAAGTCGGAACGGACGAGGATGTCAAATCGAGCGAGAATTTGGAAGGCGAGAAATACATTCATCAAACTGACACCAATCTGGAAGTCTTCCTCACTCAACTCAGCATCAACAACAGAATTCAGTCGGATTTTCAATACAAACAACATCGAGTCAGTTCTTCTATACGGATCAGAAACTTGGTGGGCGGGTCACAAAGAATATTTCCAACAGCCTGTTGCAGACCTTTATCAACAACTGCCTTCGCTGGCTCTATACTGAAGATCAGATGGCCGGGCCGGAGAAAATCAACAAGGAACTATGGGAACAAACAAAACAAGAACCATCGTTACATGGCTGTATAAACCGGACTACTTCATTCCCCTCCCCCTAAAATATTTTTTCTTTTTAAAAAGCTATAAAAACTATAATTGTCCAAATTATTTTATTTTTCTGACTACTTCATCTTTAGTTACAAATTATCATTGTCCAAATTGTTTCATTTTCTTTAACAATCTGTTACGTAATCAACCTGTGCACAGGCTTATTCCTTAATTGCTCTTCATTTTTCCTAAATTATGCATTATGCAATCCACGTGTTGTAACCATTTCCACCTTTTAATTATATATATTAATTTTTCTACGTTAATTATCACCCCATTGACATTTTGACACTGACTAATTATTGTTAACAAAGATATCGCCACTTGATTGGTAAATTGTTGTGTATTGTAATTAAAATGCTATATATATATTAGAGTAGAGCCAGAGATGAGGATCTAATTGAAAAGTAAATATTTCTTCTCTCAATCTCTCTCTTTTCTAAAACAAGAACCAATCGCTCAACAAATATGCAGGAGAAAGTGGATTGAGATGGATTGGACACTCGCTGAGGAGACCGCTGGGTGACATCGCGCGTCAGGCCACCGCTGGAGTGTAACCCGAAAGGGAAGCGGCGAGTGGGAAGTCAGTACAAGGGTGACATGGAGGAGATTGTGTGAAGAGGAGTTGAAAGAGTATGGACTAACATGTATAGCAGAAGACAGAAGCAAATGGAGACGTGAAGTTGAAGTCCTATGTTTCATTAGGAACCCACGGGAGCAACATAATAAATAAATAAATAAATTTATTCTCATGATGCAGTACATGAGGGACACCAGTTTACAGGCATCATCAAATTGTTACAGAAATAGGACCATATTATTCAGTCACAATTTACAGTCAATAGCAAAATATGTTTAACATGTACACTGGAGATTATACATACATTTGATAAATGTTAATCCCAATAGTATAAAACATCCTTGTCACTTATGTACAATCGTTTCTGTGCATAGTTGGAAAAATCCGCTAGATTGTCAGTGAGTGCAACACATCAGAAAATACAGAAGTATTGTCTTCGCATTAACAAAAAAAACCAGGTCTTTGGTGGATGGGTTATAAGTGCCTGGGAGAGAAAAATAAAGCTTGAAGTCAGTTTTCATACATAATTTTACTGTGTACAGAATTCTTGAATTATATTTCATTGTTGTGTTATTTGGAAATTAGTGATTTGCTTATCTCATTTGATCTGCAATGTCATTGTTGGGAGCAAAATACATAAGCTTTGGACGCATCAATTAATGGATTTCTACTGCTTGTGGGTATTTACTCACGATGAGGGTTTTTGATAATAATAATCACACATCCTTAGAGGTTTTACCTCTTTACTCTGACTAGTAATTCCTTGTAAACTGGCGGAGTCAGAACTGTCCTCTGAGACTGTAACTCTCCTCTGTGACACCCTATTCAATAATGGCTTGCAGTTTGCAACTACATGCTTCTTAACCGCACTATTATCGTCACACAATTCGGGGTCACACCTTGACTTCACATTTAGCTTACCACTAAACTTGGTCACTTCTTCACAGTTCGCCTTTGTATGCACTACTTAGAAACGTGTAAAGCACAACCGTGTTTATCTCGCAACTTGTAACCTATCTGTTGGGGATGCCCCACGAAACCTGTTATACTCACTAAGTTTATATGGATTAATAGACACCATTTTTGTTTGCCCATCTGTCACCAAATGTGTAAACCAAAAACCAAATGGACTGCATCTCAATCTCAAGGAAGTGGAGGTGCAGATACACCATAACGCTTTCTCGATATTCACTTCTCTGAGACCCTTTCGTCATAAATTTATGCGTTTTGCTCTCAGACTTCTCTATCCTAGGGGTGGGATACAATGTACTGGCGATTTGTCTTATGGATTGATTGACACTATCTTTTACCAGTTTCAGAATATCATCAGGCTTTGGCCCAGTACCTTCATCTTCTATACGAGAGCTTATCTTCACTCACTTTCTTTGCAGTCGAGTAGGTAGACGTCTCACTATTACCTCTAGGACTGAACTTGAGTTCAGATTGCTCATGCAATTCATCGAAATCAACGTATTCTTGTAAGTCAACAGATTATCCAAAAACTCAGAGAGTGCCTTGGAATCATCTCATAATTGACTACCATTACCTTTAACAGTCTCGAATACGTCCCTTATATTCATCGAAGGTCTTCCAAACCTTTGACGCAGGATACGCATCTCCTCAGTATATCCTTCGTTTGGGGGCGTAAACTTACAGCACTGTATAGCTCTTGCAGCAACACCAGTGCAGTAACTCAACAAATACATTAACTTCATTTCATCATTTAATAAAAACCACTCAACATGATCTGAAACTCTTTGATAAACTGTGGATAGTCGGCTAGGTTTCCATCAAAGTACCGAGGCTTGAGTTTAACTAACTTTAAACCCTTACTATCCCTAAACGGCGAACCATGAACAACAGACTCATCGTGCTGAGCATCATACATATCATTACAATTAACAAGCAACTCAGCATTGCTTACTTTTCTACCTGCTTCCTAGACGCCTTGTCCCTTCTTTGACCCAGCCATGAATGAACTTGACCAAAAAACCCAGAAAACTTCCAGATAACACTTCTCCAAAGAAGACGGGCAAAAACCAGGAAAGACGAGCGGAAACTATCAGAAACTGTCAATGTCCAGCTTTTACTACACTGGACCTCACGCTGTCCCTGAAAGAGTTTCAGAAACAATGTGTAATAACCAACGCGAAAAACCAGAACACAGATTGGTGACTCGAGAATCCCTTATTCTTACGCCGATATGTAGCCAACAATAAGGTTACTATACACAAGGTCTAAGAATAAATGTTATAACAACAAATCATGATAATACTTCTGATAGTTTTCTGTCTTCCACCGAATAGCGAACGATGACCGGATGACTGCCGTATTGATGACTCCCGCGAAAAATATGGAGGAGTTGGGTTTGAGCAAACAACCATGAATTGTTACTTCAGTCTTCATCTTAATTGGCACCTAGCTTTTGCAATCCTTTTGCTATGGTGGCGTCTGTGTATCTTCTCTCGTTTCTCCATCGTTTTTCAATGCTTCGGTCAGTATTGCTTGTGGTTCTTCCGCTTTCTCCGCCTTACACAGGACTTAAAAACCCTACTTTTGTGGGGGGGTTTCTGCCTAGTGACTAATATGTGTGTGCTGTACATGGTATTTCCAGACCAGTTACATGTGATGGTCGTTTCAAAGTCACTTGAAATGATCAGACGCTTGTTTCGTTTGTCTCCAGTCTTTGGTTCCCTAGACCACCTTTTAATGGTTTAACGTATGTTGATCTCTCACCTGATAGAGACCTGGTAGTCCGAAATAATGTTCTGTAGTATCTTTTACCTGCGGACTATTCTGCTTCACTTGCCAGTTTGTCATATAATTGTCTTTTATCTACTGTCTCGCTCCCCTTCGACTTTCTATTCAGTGCAAAGTACATTGAACTTAGCTATTCCTTCTGCTCTCCATTTTTGTATTGAGTCATCTGCTGTTTCACCATCCTCCTTTCTTCCAATAGCTTCCAAGTATCCGCTGAAATTTATTCCTTATCTCGCTTCTTCTTACCCCCTAAAATGATGGTACACGTTTCCTAGAACGTCGCCTTTAAAAAGTCCCATGTTCTTCCACTTTGGTTTCCTCAGTAATGACACGTAGTGTACCCAACTTTGCCATATACTGATCTGTAATGAAGACATCTCTTGTATTAGTGTCCTTCAGTTTATGAGTACTGAACTTAAAATTGTGGTCTGTCTACAGATTTTTCGAAGGTCTCCAGCCTGGCTCTGAAGATCCCTTCAACTAGATATTGATCTGAGTCCACATGCGATCCCCTTCTCCATTTTCTGTCCATCAGATTGCAGTGAGATGAAGTCTGTCAGAATTTCGATGTGCCATCTGATGAAACTCATATCGTTTTGTACGTATCTTTGGGCTTGTAAACGCTGCTTCCGATCACTAAATCATTGAAGGTGAAGTGTTCCCCATTGTCATTCATTAATCCGAGAGCCTGTAAACCCACGAGGATTTCCCTTTCTGTATTTCGTGCCCCCGGTTTGACCTGCATTCATGCCACCCATAAGAATTTTGATGTCGCCACCTGGGGTGTGGTCCACTGCTGTCTGTAGTTTTCTATAGAAATCTTCCTTCTTCTGTTGTGGTTAATTGTAATCTCACTTCCTTTTGAGTTGAATTTCGCTTTCCTAATCCTGAAGGAGATCGTCCATCATTGCATTGGAGCTTTGGCTGCTGTTTGTGACATCGTGATGATCAGTTTGCTCGTGGTTTGCATTTGGGTGACCGGAGTAAATTACTGACT
Source organism: Trichobilharzia regenti (assembly GCA_944472135.2). Classification (NCBI taxonomy): domain Eukaryota; kingdom Metazoa; phylum Platyhelminthes; class Trematoda; order Strigeidida; family Schistosomatidae; genus Trichobilharzia; species Trichobilharzia regenti. Next base: position 67,107 of record CALYDD020000107.1, on the reverse strand, counting down.
GTCCACATGACAGTTTACACAGCTGCATACATTCCATGTGCACTTCCATACCATATTTTCGCACTTCTGGAGCTGTCTTGAGAGACTTGCCAGTTTCGCACATTGTACGAACATTACACGTCCCAGTTCTTATTTCTCTCTCATCGAAAAAGGCACATGGACTCACTGACTTGCCGAAGACTTCCACCGGCTTGAGTCTTTTAGCCTCTCCAATTCCAGAGAGGCCTGATTTCTTTGAACATTTTTTCTAGTTCAATAATTTTCTTGTGCGTCGAAGTTTCTGTAGCAGTTCGATAGGTTTAGTGGGGTAGGGTCGCTTACCCTGCACTCAACCCTCCGTTTTTACCTGGGCTCGGTACCGTCTAGAAAAAAATGAGCTAGTAAACTGGGAGTGGTTGAGAATAATTCATAACATTTAAGTGAAAATATCACAAATGCGGGTTTTTTTATAGCCGCGTCACAGTCATCATAAAGCCTACCAACTTCTCTATCGACAAGATCTGGATCAGTTTCCCTTAGTTGGTAATGGTGTCAGACCAGTTTTTGCGGTTTTTACCGCCACTAGATCTTCTGAGAGAATTTGGATATAACCTTTTCATGCAAAGACTGAGATAGCACTCGCTCTACCTAGTCATACCAGACCATTTTACAAGAAGAAACAGAATTTGGAAGTTCCAGCGACACCACTGTCCTAGTAAATGTCACAGGTTCTCCCAAGTATATTAAGATTCAAATTTGTTGGTTTAGGATAGAAAGCTTGCAGCATGTGTTGATCCTTTTCTATTAAATTTCTGTTCTCGTCTTAGCCATTCTTAAATGAATCAGATGAGGTTGCAGACATCACTTCTCCTGGGAATCGGTTCCAGGTTTATGACCCGATGTGAGAACCAGTACTCTGCAGCAATATGGTTTCTCCTTGACTTCTGAGCTCTCCTGATATGTGTTCCGACCTGGTAGGAAGAAGAGAGAATAGATCATGTCAGTAGTTATTATTTAAAATGAATGGACCCCCTCTTATGGAGTCCAGCAGCAGAGGGAATAAGTCGCACTAGAATCCGCAGAAGATGTGGAACCATCCCGAAACTAGAAAAACTGAATGCTTGGAAATCTAAAGGTTATACGAGCTAGTAAAAAATTAGACGTTGGATATTGAATACAATGAAAATATTCATTCAGAAATCTATAAAACACAAAATAACTGATCAGAGAATATCCTTTTCGACAATTTCCTCCTCTGGCTCCACAATTATATATATAAGTTAATACACATAAAATATTCTTGAATAGTAGTCAGTAACTGTAATCCCATTTATCTTTAAAAGTCGATATTATTTAAGGAACAATATTGTTATTGACTACCATTCTAGAATATTCTATGAATATAAACATATAAATAGTTGTGGAGCCAGGAGAGGAAATTATCAAAAAGGATATTTTAATAGGCATTTTTATTTTTTTATTTACAGCTTGATTTTAACTGTATTTTTGGTACAAGTATGGAGTTCTCAGCATGGGTACCGGTAGCCCAAATTTTGCAGATTGACTATAGACATCAAGTGTGAGTCGGTAGGGGATCGAACCTCGCACCATGTGCATGGCGAGAGTCCTAACCACTGTTCCTAAGACGCACAGTTAAAATGTTTTGAGCCGCATAAAGCGCTGAAGGTTTTCAATGAGTACCTTAGGTATAATGCTAAGTTCAGTATCCATTCTTTTGAAAAAATTTAATGGGCATTTTTAATCAGTTTAAAACGATATTCTTTGCTCAATTATTTTGTGTTTTATTGATATTGAATAGTTGAACTCTTGCTTAGCTGTCCTCCGCGTAAATTAAAAATTGCCGAGTAGGTGATATATTTAGTATCATATGCACGTTTCTTTTATTCTTAAAGTTGAATCTGCTTTTATTATCACCTTGTATAGTTATCTAATGTGCTGGCTAAACCTGCCCCGGAAAACCAGGAAAAAACGTTAATAAATCAATCATTTTGCAGAAACAGTTGATGAATACTTGCAGTGTCTGTCAATCATGCACTGAGTAATCCATTTAATCCTACAGTTAGAACTGGAATATTCTAAATTTCTTTGTTTAAAACCCTTCATTTACCGAAAGCTAAATTTTTGGAGAATTCGTTAACTTTGAAGTAGGAATTTATACTCCTAAGCTTACAACAAGGCTGAGATAATGCCAGTTATTCAATAACCATCGCCTTTTTTCTCTGTGTTGAGTTAAGTTTCGAAAAATGCTAGTGGCACTGTCTTCATGCACTGAACTGCATTCTGTTCTGTTTCTCCGTATTAACGTAGCCCAGACTGAGATATTCCAGCACGTGTATCTGTGTATAATATAGAGTTAGCTAAAAATCATTGTAAACTGATATTAATTAGTGTCAGATATATGTGTATTGTTTAGTAGTATAACGTGTTCCAATGGGTGTTGTAGGGTTTTTTGGAATATGACAGCTCTGTCAGCTTCAATAGCTATCTGTACCAATTATTATCTAATGTCTAATGATTAGGTTGTTTTTGTAGAGATTGTTTTATACCTATCCTCACTGACGGGGGCTTTTTTGTTTAAAACTACTAGGATTCGTGAGGTGTTCGTCTTCAAAGTGAACTTTTTCCTCTCAATAGTTATATTTACGTAATACAATTAATATTATTCAGTGCTTCTCACAGTGGGTAAAAAGTCGCACTCATATAATTTTGAGTATTTTATTTTATTTTTTGATTTACAGCTTGATTCCACACTGTATTTTTGGTACAAGTATGGAATTTTCAGCATGGATATCGGTAGCCCAAATTTTGCAGGCCGACCATAGATATCGTGTGTGCGCCGGCGTGGGCTCGAACCCCGGACCATGTGCATGGTCGGCGAGAGTCCTAACCACTGTGCCACCGACGACACAAATCACAGTTAATACCTATTTGTGTAGTAAATTCCAATGCAAATAGTACATGTTTTTAATCCGTCGATGGGATCCAATATCTGTTGTTACACCAAAAACCAGCGGTTATTCTTTGTCGTCACCTATGAGGTGTTTCTGAGCGCCATAATCTTGGTACGTTCGACCAAAACACTATGTAATCCGACTAGATTATATTGTATTGTAACTCATTCGGCCAACATCTAAAGAGGCATATTTCCGTTACAGTAGTCATACAAACTTTCCTTTCTTCGTAATCATAGTTAGGAGGAGAATTTTGTTGGCGAGTAGGGCTTTTCACTTCACTCAACTATCTAATGAACTGTTTGAACTCGCTTCATGTTTTATCGTAGTCTACCACTACTACCTGTAACTGTAACAGACTGAGCAGTTGTAGGATAGAAATACAGACCATATAAGAACCGCCTAGCAGTACTGACTTACGGTTTGTACTCACTATACCTAATAAGGAATGATTTAATGTACTTGAGTGTATATTAAAGTTCGTTTTATTCTTCATTTACAATATAACCACATAAAACTGTAAACAAAAATTGGATCGCATATTCTTGAAAGGTTTAATTTGATGCACAGTAGCTACTTTAATTGTTATCAAATATAATTTGCATGCTTGTGATTGTCAGCTAAAAGACAAGTTCATTTGATACCTTATTCGTCAGTATGTTGCGTATCACTAAAGCCAAGAATTTCATTCCATCAGTAAATTATACTAGTAAGCAGATGTTTAACACTGGTCCTATCTGAATAAGACCATTTCTGTTGGGAAGCAACAGAAATGTGGGAAATGCTAATTTACAATCACTGGTAGTATTCAGTGCATTTTGCTAAGATGTGTAGGATTGCAAGTAGAGTGGGCAGTTCCCCATTACTCTTCTTTACGTTTCCTATGATTCTTCATTAATAAATCTGCGTCATTTTGGAATTGCCCTAGACCTCAATGTACAAGAATAAATTAGTCTGTGGGTGGACCGTCGTCGACTGATGGCTACTCACTCCTAGAAAACGAACTATACATTTTTATTAACAGTAATGTGCCTAAAGGATTATTAAGAGCACGTATGTACAATCTAATATGATTTTTTTTCTCCACTGTACTGTAGGTTGACTCAACAAATATGAAAGCACTCATTTTAGTCGGAGGCTATGGAACTCGATTGCGGCCATTAACATTGACCTATCCTAAACCGATAGTAGAATTCTGCAATAAGCCACTCTTACTACATCAAATTGAAGCGTTGGCCAAGGTAAGATTTCAGAATTTTAATAGACTCGTTTGTTTGTTTAAGAATCTTCAATTCACACAAAATTAGATGCACTTTACACTTGACATGACTCGTTTTTACCAACTTGCTCATTCGGCGTGACAGGTCAAGTGGTACATCATGTAGGAACTGCTGCGAAAATGGTGAGAGATTTGTAGGTTAATGATCAAGGAATTCTGTCATAAAACCGAGTGGACTGTAGCAGGAAGTTTATTTATTCTATTTATTCGGTATTCATCGTATCGTAAACTTGTTTTTGTTGCACCGATGCATCGATAATTAAATGTTATGTGACCTGAATTAACCTATTCAGTGTAAAAGATGTGTGTTAATTTTTTCATGCCGTATATGTAACTCAAATATTCAGTGTAACTGACTCTAAATTTTGTCAAGTGTTCCTCTTATATTCATCATAATAAAGGTTTTTGTATTTCCCAATGAATGAATGAAAAACAAAACGATATTGTTTTTACTGACGTTTCACCATTTAATGCTGCTGCTAATAGCTTTATCAAAGTATTATTAAATCGGAATTTACAAAATCTCAGTATATATATATATATATATATATATATATATATAACAAAGAGTTAAAGGGTGAGAAAATAGACTTAGGTCAAGTTAAAAGGACCATATTGAAAGTCAAAATAACAATGAAGATCACTAAACCAAATAACACAGGTAATAGTACATCTGTTATGATATCAAAACAAAGTTTACTAACTTGGTCATCGTTCATCAGTCTGGGGTCATTTTTCGTTGCCAAGTTAGTCAGTTGGTAAAGATAACAAAATCAAGTGTAGATTGTTGGGTTTGATAAGTGTGTAAAATTATAAAACAGCGTGTTTTTATATAATGATATTGCTTATCGTATTCATGTTGATTTTTTCACATCATGGGGGAGCAGAGGGAGGTGTTGTAACCAGGTCAAATTCTGTTTTAGTTCATTATTCCTGTTCATGCAATTTGGATTCCACTTGATATGAAGTGCTTATGATGAAATGAGATGTTCTTTGTGATTTCTGAAGTTTTTCTGGATGATGATTTCAATATTGTCCAAATCAATTTTGTGGCCTTATTCTATAGCGTGTAGACAAGCTATGGCTGATGATTTTTCAACTTTTTATAGTTCAACTGGATTTTTCGGTGGTCGAACAGATGCTCTACGGTGTTCATTTCTTCTGATTTTGATTTCTCTCTGGCTGTCTTTGTCCGATGTATATCGCATCACATTCCAAGCATTTTACTTTATAGACACAATCAGATATAGAGATTTGTTCTTTTATATGGACAAGGTTGTTTAGTAGTGTGATAATTCGTCATTCTACCAAATGTTTCTCATATTTTCATAGGTTTATTTCCGTCTACCACCCATAGCACAGTGAATAATAATAAAAGTTGGGAGATGTTATGTAAAATTCACATATCCACTAATTAGTCCCATTTTGTTAACATATTATTTCACGTTTAAATATTACTTTAAAGGTACTTCGTGTCTCAGATTATTTTCTCCCCTCGAGTTATAGAGGAATAATATGAGTTAAATATGATCAGACGAAGAGTATGTCTGAGACCAATCATTGTGTCTCGCATTTGGTTACAACCTAATATGCTATACCTCTACAACTACCTATTTAAGTGTATACAAAGGAATTAATCACTGTGCGTACACTCATTTTTTTTAATTTTTCCAACTTTAGGTTGGCGTAAGAGAAGTTATCTTAGCTGTTAGTAAATGTGCTGACCGAAGTGATATCCTGGAAAAAGAATTATCAAAACATGAGAAAAAAGTAAGCATTTTGTGCATTGTAACTACGAAAGTATTTTTGTTATTGAGGGTAATATTTAAGCATAAGCGAATATATATATATATATATATATATATATAACCCTTAAATCGTCTCTTACAGTCTAGTAAAAGCATAAACGACACTTGCCTATAGACGTATTACTTCATTATCAAAGTGTTGGAGGCAACATTTGATATTTGTGTAAATTCCAATGGATTTCACTATCCATCTTACTTGAAATAATTAGAATTAAGTGGTGGGGTTCTAAATAAGCTGTCAACATCACTCTTAATTACTGTTAGATGGTTGGAGGCAATCGATACGACGGAGCTATGGGCCTAGGTTTTGTACTTGTCGGTACCCAACAAACAGCCAGCAAGGCATATTTGTAATCCTGAAGAAACTCATGTCCCTTCTGAGATTTAAACCCGCGTCATTCAATGCTGTAGTCAGAGATGTTACCACCACTGAGGTATTCGGGCTTGCAACAGACCTCCTGGATGCTAGTTAGTAACTACTGTAATGTGTCTGGTCCTTTGTTTGATGCTAACTGAATTCTGTCAGTCAAGTTTGCAATGTGGCCACGATACCTCACTCCATCTCTGTAAGTTTCTTTCGCAAGTTGCTAACTTCTTTTAAACTAGTGTAGTAAGCTGTATTTGATCTAATGTACTGTAGTTCAGCTAGATTTCATATCCTTACTTGAAACTGGCTACTTAGTAGTAATAGGACTGTTTAACCTGTCCTTAAATTATGCTTATGGCATCTTTCGAACCTCATCTAGACCATTAGTCTAGCTGGGCTATTGAATTGCTAACTAAGCTATCTAGTTCTTCTTATTTTTTCTTAACTTGGAGGTTTGTTTTTTCAAAAAGTGATTGCTCACTCCATGGAATTTGATTTCTCATTGAAATATCTGTGTCGGTTGGTCGCACAGCCTGTTTAGAGTACTTATTAAGCTTGTGTTCATTTGAGGATCTTCCTGCCGGTTGTGAACCGGCTCATGGCAAGTCGGGATGTAGAGTTTTTCGAGTCAACGCTTACTAATCCTCCCCTCCACAATGGGAGGTGGAGGTGTAGCGTAGCTGACTTTCTGGTTGTCTTTGAGGGGAACGCCTTACTGTTTTTCATATCTCTGTTTGCCAACTTCTGTACAACTTCTTCACCAGTTCCTCAAAGTTTAGTATCAGCGAATTACACTGCTTTCAGTTTTACCACTATCCAAACGATCTTTCTGGGATAGTAGAACCTATATGAACATTCAATCTTTGGTTGAACACTCTGTAGTAACTGATGTCATGCTGCGTTCTAGTCTTCGGTGTTGGCGCAGACTGAAATGTGTCACTCAGGTGTGCAATGTGGCCACCAAGCTAGATGGCTCACCATCATGTTGTACTATGAATTATTGTTGTTAGACGGTTGGAAGCAATCTGTAGGAAACCCTAGATATAGGTTTTGTGTTTGTTGGCCTTCGTCAGCGAGGCGCATCTTCAATCCAACCACTGTGCCTTATTAGGTGTGGCCACCATGTCAAGGTAACAGCTGTGAGTCGGGCGAAGTGTTAGCGTTCAGTTGAACGTTAACGGCGAGCCATCTCAGCCAGGTTTTAGACGACTTAAAGTTTTCATGGAATGTTCACGGTTGTAATTTTAACTGTGAATTGTAAAATCATTATACAAACATTAACTCACATGTTTTAATCTTTCCTCTTTTTAATTCTCAGATTGGTATTAAGATAACTTTCTCTTATGAAACTGAGGCAATGGGAACTGGTAAGTGAATTTTTCGCATTCGGATAATTTGAAAACACTTCACCTTAAAATTACCTCATTTAATTGGCCGATTCAAAGTCGTTTAATTGATCTCCATTTATCCAGTTATTCGCTATGTACTGCAATGTATTACCTGATAGTGTTAATGACAGATTAACTGTCTACATAAGCTACTAGTAGTTCAAATAGAACCTCATTTAACAAAAGTGATATAAAGCGAAGCAATTAGGTACGCTTTGCCTAGTGGAATTCCTGTTCTAAGCTACATTTATGGCAACACGATGAATTGCGCTTGTATTTATTATTATTATTGTTCCTAGTGGAACATAGGGCTTCAACTGCACGTCTCCACTTGCTTCTGTCTCTTCTGCTGTACTTTTCACCTGCATCCGTGTTAGTCCATACTTTGTTTCAACTCCTCTTCACACCATCTCCTCCATGTCACCCTTGCACCGACGACCCACTTGCCGCTTCCCTTTCGGCCTGGTTCCACTCGAGAGCCGGACGCGCGCGCGATGTCACCCAGCGGCCTCCTCAGCGAGTGTCCAATCCATCTCCACTCCATCTCCTGCATATATGTTTGTTGGCGATTGGTTCTTGTTTTGTTTGTTCACATAGTTTCTTGTTGGTGATTGTTTCTGGCCCGGCCATCTGATCTTCAGTATAGAGCGAAGACAGTTGTTGATAAAGGTCTGCAACCTGTTGGAAATACATTAGACGATTCAGATAAATTACACCTTTTTATAGCTTTATCTAAATTTCGTAGTTTATCATGTGAAATTTACAATTCTAATTGTACATTTTTGGAAATGTTTCTTTAGTTACTAAGAGAATTTACTGTACATGTATGCGATTGTACAGCTTGAGGAATGAATGATATTGCCTGAAAAGAGGAGGAGTAACCTCTTCACTGAAATGTCGTTTCTTTATTGTCTTTTTATTTCTCTGTTACTTTTGTAGCTGGTCCAATCGCTTTAGCTAAAGATATGCTACTTGTTGATAACAATCCATTTTTTGTACTCAATAGTGATGTGATGTGTGAGTTCCCTTTCAAAGCAATTATTGATTTTCATAAAAGTCATGGAAAAGAAGGCACAATTTTGGTGAGTTTTATTTTGAATTAATGGATTGATTATAATAATAGAAAACGTTTATCGTTTCCCAACACTGTCGTTCTTTAGACAACTTCTATTTGTTTAATTCGTTCATTCGCCAATTTGAAAGGCTGGATAAAAGAGCTAGTCCTGACTTTATCAGGCAATAAGAAATCCCCAACAGTTCAGTTAAGCCATCTAGGTAGGGAGGTGTAGACTTTCTGATTGGTTGGCGTCCTCGGGATGTTAAAAACTGATGACGACTGGAGACAATTGGTGATATGGATCAAGCTCATCGTTCTCGGTGATGGCTGGTGCAGATGCATTCACTCTTTGTGTTTTATAATATCCAATAAAACTATTTTTCTATTTCCTTCGCACTTTTGTTGATTATCTCCGTTTTGAATCTCTTTTAACCTCTCTTCTCTTGTTTTAGTCTGTTACATGGAGAGAGAGTGGCAACTGGAACTGTTGTGTACATCTGTGCGAAGCAGTTCTACGTCGAAGCCAGTCAATCACTCGGTCATTGGTTTATGAAATCCATAGGTTTCTATTAACCTATGCTCTATATATGCCCAAACCAAGTTCACTTTTAACAGTTTGAAAAAAATTTGGACATCGGGTATATGATATTCATTATAAGAAAGGCTTTTTTCCCAATGAACGAATGAAAAACAAAACGATATTGTTGTTTTTACTGAAGTTCCACTATTTAATGCTAATAGCTTTATCAAAGTATTATTAAACAGAAATTTACAAAATCCACTCAGCTTATATATAACAAAGAGTTAAGAGGTGAGAAAATAGGCTTAGGTCAAGTTAAAGGGACAAATTGAAAGCTAAAATAACAATGAAGATCACTAAATCAAATCAAAAAGGTACATCTGTTATGATATCAAAACAAAGTTTACTAACTTGATCATCGTTCGTCAGTCTGGGGTCATTTTTGGTTGTCAAGTTGGTCAATTGGTAAAGATAACAAAACCAGGTAGGTGTAGATGACTGTTGGATTTGATCAGTGTGTAAAATTATTAAAGTAGTGTGTGTGTTTCAGGATTTCATCATGAACTGACATTAGTTAGAGAACCATTGGAAAACCTTCCAGGGAGTACTGGACAGCTGTTTCGTCCTAGTTTGGGACTCTTCAGCAGTACGCACCCACCGGGATTCGAACCCAGGACCTTCCGGTTACAAGGCGAGCTCGTAGACCATTGAGCCACTGGGACCCGATCCAATGGTCCTTGAATTCTAACTTCTAATGGTATACGAGCTCGCCTTGTAACCGGAAGGTCCTGGGTTCGAATCCCGGTGGGTGCGTGCGGCTGAAGAGTCCCAAACTAGGACGAAACAGCTGTCCAGTACTCCCAGTTGGTTTTCCAATGGTTCTCTAACTAATGTCAGCTCATGATGAAATCCTGAAACCAATCAAATCCCTACAAACTAACACTTGAATAGTGTGTGTGTGTGTGTTAACGTAGTGAACTTGCTTATCACACTCGTGTTGATTTTGTCACTTCATGGGGGAGGGGAGGGAGGTGTTGTAACCAGGTCAGATTTTGTTTTAGTTCACGATTCCTACTCAGACATTTTGGATTCCACTTGATATAAAGTACTTCTGATGATATTAGACGTTCTTTGTGATTTCTGAAATGCTTTTTCTGGATGATGATTTCAATATTGTCCAAGTCAATTTTGTGGCCTTATTCTATAGCGTGTAGACAAGCTATGGCTGATGATTTTTCTCCAACCTTTTCTAGTTTAACCGAATTTTTCGGTCTATTTTCTCACCCCTTAACTTTTTGTTATATATAAGCTGAGTGGATTTTGTAAATTCTGATTTAATAATAATACTTTGATAAAGCGATTAGCACCATTAAATAGCGAAACGTCAATAAAAACAATATCGTTTTGTTTTTCATTCATTGGGAAATACAAGAGAACCCTTATTATAATGAACCTGTACTTTGTTTATGCATAAAAAGATTGACTGAAATTTCATTATAGAATTATGCACGAAAGTACACCAGTTCAGGTGGCTAGACTCCATTAAAGCACAGATGTGAATGTCCCAAGTGAACAAAATGCACAGGAACTCTATATAATGGACTGTAATGTACTACAGGAGAAAGAATTATTATATGTGGAGAATAATAAGAATTTAAGGATTCTGAAGGATCACAGAAAGTGTTATCACATTTTCAAGCATTGATTTGTAGGGATTTGATCATTTGGTTACAGAATTTCATCGTGAACTGACATCGGTTAAAGAACCATTGGAAAACCACCTGGGAGTACTGGATAGCCCGCTGTTTCATCAGCCTAGTTCGGGACTCTTCATCACCAGGCACCAACCGCCAGGGTGCGAGCCCAGGACCTCCTGGTTACAAGGTTAGAGAGCTCGTAGGCCATTAAGCCACTGAAACCCGATCCAGTGGCTGACCCACCAACTCCAACTTCTGCGCGATCACTGGTCACGCCCGACTTGCTGAACCCTAGTGGTCACGACTTCCCACTAGAACCCCAGGTAACTATCACACTTGTATACTACTATGGACAATTTCGAGAGATGTTACCAACACTGTTCTGTAGCCATTGATTTTCACTGCCTCAAGTCCCGTGCAACCTGCAGTCTACACTTCTTTACGGTTCCTGAACCAATAGTGAAAGGTGCCATAGATTAATGCCATATTTTAATTTGACCACCTTTAACTTTTTTTCTAACCTAATTCTCTGTCACCATCTATCTGTAAGCAATGGAAATCGAAAATTCATGTGAAACACGTATGCATCTTTAAAAAGAGTCGACGTAATTCGTGTGACAATCATAGGGGTATCAGTCTGCTACCAGTCGCGTCTAAAATATTGGCTGTTGTCTTGATTCACAGGCTGTGCAAAATACGTGAGGGATTGATTCGCGAAGAGGAGACTAGGTTTCGTTCAGGTCGTGGATGCATTGGTCATGTGTTCACCCTTCGTCAGTTGTTGGAACACCGACACACGTATTGCAGGCCAACGATCTTTGTGTTTCTTGATATTAGGGCTACCTTCGATTCGTTGGACAGAACTGTGCTCTGGAACTGTCTCTTAGAGAGTGGTGTACCTGAGGAATTTGTTAACATCTTGAAGGCCGTATACAGAAACACCTCGGGTAGAGGGAGGGCATATAACCAACTATCATCACTGTTCCCAACCAACAGTGAGGTTAGACAGGGTTGCCCAATCTCCTCATTTCTCTTCAACTTTGCCATCGATGACATTCTGGAGTCAGCTCTGAAGGATGTGTGTGAAGGTGGTGTAGATCTGCTACCTGGAGATAGACTTTTTGACCTTGAGTATGCAGACGATATCATCTTACTGTGCGATAGCATGCAGGCTGCCCAAATCGCACTTAATCAGTTGGCGATCAGTGTCTGTAGGTATGCAGGTGAACCCCTTGAAGTTGTTGATAAGTAGTTGTGTGAGTGCTGGCGGTGGGATGACGGATGAGATTTCCAACCCTATAATGAAGGCTAGGGTGGCATACATCAACCTGAGCCACCTATGGCGCCGTCGCGACGTTAGCCTAGCTGTCAAAGGTCGGGTATACAATGCTTCGGTGCGGGGTGCCCTGCTCTATGCCTGTGAAACCTGGCCTCTCCGGGTAAGCTGAGGATGTTCGGCGACTCTGTGTGTTTGATCATCACTGTCTCCGCAGGATTGCTTGCATTCGATGGCATTGTCGCGTGAGTAATTCCGTGGTTCGGCGGCGTGTATTTGAACACAGTGGAGATCACCATTCATTGAGTGTCAGTGGCTTGGACATGTGGTGCGAATGTCATCCTAGAGGCTTCCGTACAGCCCTGGGACGGGATGGAAAAGGCGCTTTACAACTAGCGTGGTTCACAATAATAAAATAAAATGTATGCCAGTTACTCAGCACAGCAATAGAAATATGCTCAATCGGCATGAAATCTTTATTCACCAATCTTTATTCCACTTTATGAAACTATTGATTTCATTTGTGGTGGTTACACTACAAGCAGTGACGTACCTATGAGTTACCTATTCTTGTCAACTTATATTAGAGATATTATCTTACCATGTAGAGAAAAGATCAGGGGTACTTTCCAAGGAATCCATTATCATCCATTTGCTAAGCACTTGTTAATATTACCAGGTCATAAAATATATATGTATATATATTAATGACTGCTTCACAACAGTGCATCACATAACTCTAATTCAAGGTTGATTTATTTAAAGTAATGGAAGCTCCTTGGAATCATCATCACACACACATACCTACATACTAAACTATGTGTACAAAACAAACAATGGACCTCCGCCTACTATGATAGACTACTTGACCTATTTAGAAATATGATTAGTCATTAGCATGTACTTTTGTTTTATTTATATATAACTGAGTAATTTTATTATTGTGAACCCACGCTAATTGTAAAGCGATTTTGTAGAGAAACTAAAATGTCTTATTCAAAGATAAATAAAGTGCCAAGTATTATTTATACCATAAGCCATCCATCAAACTTGGTTATTCCTTTGCATTCCGAGTGGTGGAACCCGCCCCGCCCCCCGCTTCATAGGGTTTCAAGCTTTAACCTTGAAGTTTGAGTAGCGATGGTATGCTGTTGTCTTTTACGGAGTAAGGTAGCTAGAATTACGCCCAACCTTTTCTAATTACTATCGATTAGACAAGGTGTAGGAGTTTTTCGGCTGAGAAATTGAACCCTGGACTACCACCATCCATATGGTGGTGGTTAGAAAATATTCCACCACTGAACCGAACCACTAGCGCATGGTATAAAAGATAATGGAAATAAGCCTTTTGTACGCATCCCTCATCTATTCCTGTTATGTTAGATGTTGTGCGTTAGAATCGTAGTGAAAAGTGCACTTTTTGGATTCAATATGTTAAATTCAGCATTGGTTATTTGTTTTCAAGCTGGTGAAATTAACTCCGTCATTGAAGTGTTGGTTTATAGGGATTTGATTGGTTGGTTACAGGATTTCATCGTGAACTGACATTGGTTAGAGAACCATTGGAAAACCAGCTGGGAGTACTGCCAGACAACTGTTTTGTCAGACTAGTTTGGAACTCTTCAACAGTACGCACCCACCACCAGGGTTCCAGCCCAAGACCTGGTTACAAGGCTAGTGAGCTCGTTGACCATTAAGCCACTGGGACGCGATCCAATTGCCGACCCACCAATTCCAACTTTCGCCGATTCACGACATAGCGCGACGACTAACCAATGTCTTTGGCGAGTATTCGTCCTCACTCTTGACCTGCTGCACCCTACTGGTCACGACTTGTCACTAGAACCCCGCATAACTACCTAACCAATGCCAGCTCATGATGATATCCTGTAACTCCGTCATTATTGATCTTTCATCCAATATAACTTTTATCCCACTTATGAGTAGATAACTTTGGAATTCTGCATTCCTTTATGAAGTATCTTTTTTCAATGTGTGTGTGTATATATTTAAGTCTTCTGTGTCTGTGTGTGTGTGTATGGATAAATGAGGTTGAAACATTCGTACTGTTTATATCTATTGGACTTATTTTTTTTATTACAACTTGATTCCACACTGTATTTTTGCTACAAGTATGGAATTTTCAGCATGGATATCGGTAGCCCAAATTTTTCAGGCCGACCGTCGATATCAAGTGTGCATTGGCAGGGGATCAAACCTCGGACCATGTGCATGATCGTCGAGAGCCCTAACCACTGTGCCACCGACGCACACATCTTCAGCATACAACTGTTCCATGTCTGTGCAAAGTTCTACATGGCACAATCAGTTCACGTTGGAAAGGAAACTGAGATGATTCCATATTAGTTTGTTTATTCTATGTATCACATAGTCAGTGAAACAGCAGTATTATTTACTGGATAACAGAGTTTCAAACAAAATTTATTCATTGTTCATAATCATCATTTCATCATATCAAGTTGATTGATATGCTTATGAGCAATAGTTTGTGCTCGGAACGTCATCAGTTAATATTACCGTACAACACCGTGTGATTTATGAAAATAAAGTCGTATCCATAATGGAGTTATGGGTGGATAGGTGTTGAATCATTCCTATTACATGTAATTGCAGTTGATTCGATAAGCAAAGCTTCCGTTATCAATCTCTCCCTCCACCTTGTGACATCAGATTTTAAAATTACTGTCATCTTATCCCATTCCTGTATTGTACGGTTGCATGTAGTAAGTGCTATAGCTGAACTATTCTCTAGATTACTTATCTTATTCCGATCAACCAATCTAGATTTCGCTGCCAGGTTTTTATGCTCAGCTAGTCTGACCCATGGTATTTAACCTGACAATTATTCCAGCAGACAGGGTATTAGATAAACTTAATTGTTTTGTTTTAAACTGAGAAATTTCTCATGGTAGTGTATTCAACTCACTTGTAGGTATGATTGTTGAATTTTACTGAATCATTCCTAGTAGACTCTTACTTCTTTTATTATCATCCTTTTTGACTGTTAATCAGGTCGGCTTCATAAGCATTACGGTGGGTACAAAGAAAGTATTCACATAAAAGTGTATCAACTTAGACTGTCTCATATCTTTTTATAATAACAAGACGAAAGTATACATTGAACCAGAAGGGAATTCATGGTATAAGACAGCACAAATGTGAATGGTAGTTATTAAGGCGTGTGTCCAATCGATTTTAAAACATACCTGCTTTGGACTCGGTTACATGAAACAGTTTCCTCAAATGTATCTGTCTACAAGCCATACTTATTGTTTGTGAAAGAAGGGCTTTAGAATACTATCCATTTGGTCAAGTTGTAAGTATGTGAAGGTTAGATTCAATCTTGAGACGGATATCTTACTTACTGTCATTCAAGTGCTTAAGCCCATGAACAATTGATATAACAAAAAAACTTGTGCACTTTGTTGGTAGAGTATAATTCCATTATGGGTAAAATTTTTATTTTGATAAACTCTCACAGTGTTGTTGTACAGTAATGTTTACTGATGACCACGTTTCCGGCACAATTTATTGCGGCTCATAATCATATCAAGGCAGTCACTCTCACAACTTTCTAACTACGTTTATATAATTCCATTATCATCGCTTGACTTGATTGGTATTAGTATTTTCCATATTTCTGGTCTGAATGAACAATCATTCCTATTGCACGTGTTTGGTTTGGACTCGATGAACAAGGATTCTGTAATCAAACTCTCTCTCCAACTACCTATCTTACTTTCTTAGAATTTTGAACCTCTCCCATCCTATTGTGTGGTTGTGTGTTAATGCATGCAGTGCAATCGCTGAAATGTTTTCTAAATTACTTATTTTCTCAGGGTCAACCATTCTTACCTTCACTAAATTCTTATGTTCTGACAATCTAACTACACCCGATCTACTAGTTTGATTCACCTATATAGTTAACCTCATTCATAGTCATTGCAAGGTATTTTGTTAATTATATTATTTTGTTTAATTGGGTCCACTGGGTCCATTTACCTACAGAGCTTCTCCTACTTGAGTGAGTTTGTAGGTTTGAATGCCACCACCCTAATTCCTGTTTTATTAAGAATCCTAAATAGGGTCTCAGATGTACCCTCCTTATATGGTAGATGACAGTAGACGACTTATCGCTTATTTATGTTATCACTACTAGTTTCACAATTATTTTTATTTTGCTTTTGGCCTTTTCTGATCTTCCTAATGAATTTTATAGGACAGTTATTTGATATCATGAACAATAACTCCACCTAACTATTATTATTATTATTATTATTCTCTTGGGTTCCAGGTGAAACATAGACCTTCAGCAACATATTTCCATTTCACTCTGTCCTCTAAAGTTCTTTTTAGCTACCTCCACGATTGCCCTTGAGCTCCCATCTCTTCTTTATAAAATCTTCCCAATGTCATCCTAGGCCACATAACTCGCCGATTTCTTGTTCGAGTTCCGTTTGAAAGTGCGATTGCTTTCAGTGGTCTTCTCGTTTTTAACTCATCAGCATTTCCTTGTAGATATTTGTTCGTCAGTTCGTTTCTAGAGTTCCCTGTAGCTGATTCTTTCTGACCATATAATATTCCGTATAAAGGCAGCAAACGGAGCTGTTGGCGAAAGTCTGTGGTCTGTTGGAGATGCCTTTGTTGATGCGCGTCATCTTTGAACCACAAAGAAGTATTGATTTGACACTAGCGTTGAAAAAAAACAGCTAAATCTTTTTCTTTTCTGTGATTCCAGCAGATTTCCACACACTGATTTTAAAGCAGTGAGTATCTGCCTTGCTTTTCTGAGCCTACCTGCCCTTGACAACTTCTTTTTTGTCGCCTGTGGGTTGAGACGTTGTTCCCCAAATAAGTTAAAGCAGTGACTCTCTTCAAATTTCTATTGTTATTAGTGATTGTTGCTTGTCGTTGTCTCGTTGCTTTTATTGGTTAAGTGTCTTTATCTATCTGTCTCTGTCTGTTTTCGACATAGAACTTTGCACAAATGTACGGAAGTTCAAGTCGCCACACTCCGTGTAGCACGCGAAGCAAGAGAAGAAAGTACAAGAAAAGCATAATAGAGACAGTGAGCAAAGGGGTGAGACAAAGGAGTAATAACGAAGAACAAAACAGTTTCATTGGAGATCATAAGTCACAAGGAGTGGATGCATCTGCGCTAGCCACTGAGAACGATTTTGAGCCATGTCACCAATTGTTTCCAACCATAGATTTTTACCGTCCCGAGGACCCCAGTCTGGAAGTCTACACCTTCCTACGTGGCTTAGACCAACTGTTGTGGATTTCATTGACTGGTACCAAGTTTTTGTTTGACCGCCGCTAGCTTTTTTCCAGCCTGACTCTGTATTCGCTAACGTTGCTCGTCGAGGGAGGCGATGGCTCGGCATACGTAACACATGTGTCTTTATCAGCTTTGTCTTGTCTATGTTCATTTGAAGCCCTGTCTTTGTTGCTTCTTCGCTCAATTTGTTGGTTTTCGCCTCCAAGAGACAGGAGATGACCCCTTAAGAAAACCTCTTGCTTCAGTCTGGGCGTTCAGAGAGTACTTCAGCCTTATCACAAACTATAAGAACTTGTGTGATTCCCAGAATATACCTAGTTTATGAACGAAAGCTGCTACCTTGACGTGGTGGTTGGGCTTGAACACCGCAATGTTCTAATCAAGCTATACTAGCTGAAACTTATGTCTCTTGAGGTCCTACCATGTCAGAAAGGTTGTTTGGATAGCAGTTAGACAAAAAGCAACTGCCCAATCCAACATTAGGATACGTATAAACTCACAAAATATCATGCCGGATCGGTCGGGGCTCGGATTAACAACGACCGCGCTTCCTGCTGCCGTGTCACAGGGCAGGAGTGATAAATATGCTACTGAGACACATCAAACAATAAAGAACGAACAAAAACAGGCCGCGTGTGACCGGCCTGGCTCAAGCAGTTGTCCCCTGGGCTCTGTGGTCACGCAACCAACTTCCACGGGGTGTGAGCAGCCGGGAAGTAACAATCGCCCTCACAATCCGAAATGCACACGAAACCTGTCTAATATTCACTCATCTTTGTCTTCATTTTCATCTCTATTATCTTGCCTTCCTTCCACTGATGTAACTCCTTACTTGATAGCTCTTCACTTTCACTCCACTCTGTGTTGACTAAAAACGATGGAAGTCAAAAAACCACCACCGTCAGCCTCTTAAAGCCACGCCACCAATTTTATATAGGAGCATTTAATGTTAGGACACTTGGCCAAATAGGACAACAAGAATCACTAGCCAAGACTCTGGCGTCCCGAACCATTGATGTATGCTGTGTTTCAGAAACACGCATATCTGCCTTCATTCAACCCTTTCAATTATATTTAGAATTTATAGTTATTTTAATAAAATCAAATCAATCCAACAGTCTAATTATGTATGTGATGGATGGATGGTGCGTTTAACTCCAATAAAAGTAACTTCGCTCTTTAAAAGGTTTTAACTCTACCCATTAGTCTACTAGTCTATGCATTTCTACGTATTGGTACATATAACATGGTGTCTTTATATATATAGAACATAGGGCTTCAAGCTCTAAGCTTTGAAGTTTCAGTAGCAGTGGGTTTTTTTACAGGTAGGAGTAGGGGGGCTCGCTAGCCTCACGGCCAACCTCCCCTCTTTACTGGTCTTACTACCCTGGCTAAGTAAAGTTTAGTAGTTTGTCGACAGAAGGAGTCCAACCCCCCTGTACTATATGGTTGGTTGGTGGAGTATTTTTCTCCATGTTTTGTTGTTCATCATCATCATCTGTCTCATCAATATGTCGCGCTAATGATGATAACGGAGAGATTTTGTTGAATTCAGTTCAATTCATTTCTTTCTCTTGTTTTTTTTTTTGCTTCCCTATATTATTTCAATCAGGTAACCCAAGTTGAAGAACCTTCAAAATATGGTGTTGTTGTCTACGATCAAGCCACTGGACGGGTAGATCGTTTTGTAGAAAAACCAATTGAATTTGTTGGTAATAAAATCAATGCTGGTATATACCTGTTAAATCCTAGTGTTATCGATAAGATACCTGTAAGTTCACCTTTTGTTGTGTTAGTGATGTATATTACAGTTATTTTTGCTCCTGTATTATTACTGTTTCACTGTAATGTAATGCTCTCACTAATATTGACTGCTTACCGGGTAGAGTTTTGCCTAAAGTTCTAGTGAGAAGTGGTTACCACTGAGTGTGTGTGTATGTGAGGACAAGTGATTGGCTATATTTCAATAGTAGACTGAGGTTATAAAGCATTGGATTCCACTACAGTGGGTAGAATGAATGACCGATAAACGTCTGTCTGTTTTCGACATAGAACTTTGCACAAATGTGCGGAAGTTCAAGTCGCCACACTCCGTGTAGCACGCGAAGCAAGAGAGGAAAGTACAAAAAAGCATAATAGAAACAGTGAGCAAAGGGGTGAGACAAAGGAGTAATAAATAAAAACAAAGCAGTTTCATTGGAGATCATAAGTCACAAGGAGTGGATGCATCTGCGCTAGCCACTGAGAACGATTTTGAGCCATGTCACCAATTGTTTCCAACCATAGATTTTTACCGTCCCGAGGACCCCAGCCTGAAAGTCTACACCTTCCTACGTGGCTTAGACCAACTGTTGTGGATTTCATTGACTGGTACCAAGTTTTTGTTTGACCGCCGCTAGCTTTTTTCCAGCCTGACCCTATATCCGCTAACATAGCTCGTCGAGGGAAGCGATGGTTTGGCATACGTAACACATGTCCTAACCAGCTCAGTCTTTGTAGCTTCACGACTTCGTCGATTGATTTCCCCTGTTTACCTAGAACTCTACGCCTAACCTCCATGTTGCTCACCTTATTATGCCACTTTACACGGGAAATAGAGCGCAGGCGCCTATGATCAAAGACAGCTAGTCTTTTCATGTCTTCCACTCTCAGTGGCCAGGTCTCACTGACAGCCATAAAGGAGGACGGAGCGGACTGATGAACCGATAAACTTATCTCAAAACCTAAAGATCCTGGGCTTCGGTCCCTAATGGGTGGGATTATGGATGTGTACTGCTGAAGAGTCCCAAACTAGGGTGAATCAACTGTCCAGTAGTAGTAGTAGTACTCCCTGTTGGTTTTCATTGATTCTCTTACTTGATGTCATTTTGTAATCGGACATTAAAATCAATCAAATCCGCGCATTCAGTCTTTATTTGACTGAGTAGTATTCAGCTATCATTTCAAAAAGTTTATTAATATATATTATGTGTAAAACTTGGGCACTGTGGTAGCAAATAATTCCATATTAGTTTGTTTATTAGATGCATTACACAGTCAGTGAAACAGTATTATTATTTACTGGATGACATAGTTTCGAACAAAATTTACTGCTGTTCATAATCATTTCATCAATTATAATCACACGACTTCGAAAATTTTGGTTTTATAGTTTTCTTTATTCTCTCCTATTTGTCGTCGTTAAGGTAGTTGAATTTTCCAGATATTCGACTGGACAAGTGTTGAATCATTCCTATTACACGTATTCACTGTCAGTAGGTTCGATAAACAAAGTTTCTGTTATCAATCTTTCCCTCCACCATGTTACATTATATTTTAAAAGTGTCATTTTATCCCATCCAGACTATTGTATGGTTGTGTGTCACTGCATGTAGTGCTATAGCTGAACTATTCTCTAGATTTCTTATCTTATTCGGGTCAACCAATCTAGATTTTGCTGGTAGGTTTTTATGCTCGGCTAGTCTGACTGACTGTCCCTGTTCTACGCTTTGACCTATGTATTTGACCTGACAATCATTGTAGACAGGGTATTAGATAAACTAAATTGTTTTGTTTTCAAGGCTCCACTGGCAGGATCCTTTAACCGACAAAGCTTGTTTCTAATTGTGTTTGTGGTGGTTTGAATGCCAGCCACTCTTATTCCTGCCTTTTTAAGAATTCTGCATCAGGTTTCCGAGGTTCCTTCCTTGTATGGAATTGCTACTGATGGCTTAGATTCCTTATTGTTGGTGTCGTCGAGAATATTATTATTGTCATCACTATTATTATTATTATTAGCATTATTAGTGTTATTATTACTACTATCGCTAATATCATTATTTATTTTATTTTTACATTTCATTACATATTTCCTGCCTAATTTATCCTGATAATTATTAAGTTCCAAGGCTTCTACTACTTAGTTTTTGTGCTTTATTATTTAAACATTTCACCAATCCTATTTTTACTGACATAGGATGGGATGATCGGAAGTCCAAATATCTGTTTGAATGTGTGTGTGGGTTTTCTGTAAACACTAGTGTCCTTAACTTCCCATTTTCTTTCCTTTTTACGCTGCAATCTAACATTGGAAGCTCCCCTTCCTGACTTTCCAATTCATAAGTGAATTGAATCGCATCCACCTTTGAGTTGATGTGTTCGAAAAATCTATCTATATCTTGTGTTCTAAATACAGTAAATGTGTCATCTACATACCACCACCATATTTTTCGAGTGAGGCTGAATGTTTCAATCGCTATGTTTTCCCACCTATCCATGAATATATCTGCTACAATCGGGGATATTGGTGACCCCATGGCAACTCCCTCAGTTTGTTCGTATATTTTCGCTTGGAATTTAAACACTATGGAAATCAGGCACAGCTGCACTTCCAGCATTATGTCCTCAATTGGTACTTTCGTCCTAAGTTCGAGTTCTTGGTCAGAAATGAGTTCGTTTCTGACTGCCTATATAGACATATCCAGTAAATAATACTGTTTTACTGTGTGATACATCTAATAAACAAACTAATATGAAAAAAGTTTATTAGCCAAATACCGTAGGAGTTAACTTGAGTCCTCACGGTTCACGCTAACGGTACTGTTTCAGCCTACCTGTTGTTAAGACACCGACGATGTGTCTTAAGACTAATGTCCTGTTACGAACATTATTCACGTGTGAAATAAGAATGTGTGTGTGTGTGTAACCTGTGAGTCATGTTTACGTCTAGGAAAGGAATGAGGAAGGGGCATATGCGGTGCACGTACAAACAGTCTTTGGTTAGCAAACTGTTGTGTATTGTAAAATACACCGAAAATATCCATTGAGCTATGAAGAAAATAAAAGATAAATAAGTCAGCAGTGAGGAAAATTTTCCTAGTCGACTAAATCATCTTCATAGGCTGTACAGTCAGTCGTATTTAATATTCATGTATGTGACTAAATTGTCATATGGTTTTGAGCGATATAATTTATGCTCGAAACGTCATCGCGTCGTATTTATATTCACCAAAAATAACGTATAGTATTCTATTATTGAGTAATAGGCGGGTGGTAACATAATTGATATAATTACTCATAATTGGCCTCAAAAGTATAATTAAAAATTACGCTACAGTCAATGGCACAGAGGAAGAAATGGTTTGAAATTTGATAAGGTAGTTGAGTGTCCATTTAATAGGTGGGATAAGTGTGAGAAAATGTACAAAAGGAACATATGAGAGGAATAATAGTGAATTAATTATTGTTAAAAATAAAAACAAACTAATTATGAAAAATGACAGGGAACGATTAATGAAGAGATTAATACCATGGTAGAATAAAAGACTGGACAAAATTTTCCCTGTATAGAGAGTCCAAGGTTGTATTGACGAATCGTCAGCGCCTCTATCATACAGAAATGCCAAAGCTTAACGCCCATTTTACCATTCAGTCTCACCTTGTAGATAATCTTAAAAGACGACTCTAGTGGAGCTGCTTGGCTTGAGTTCACCAAGTGCTTGAGAATTCAGCTACTAACTGTATTGCATTGTCCTTTTGCTAATCATATCGGATAATATTCAGAGATGCGTTTAGTAAGTTTGCATTTTGTCCGGTCAATATTAACTTACTCCACAGGAACAAGTGAATTTATAAACACACCTTGTAAAGTGGCCCAAAGTGGCAGTTCACCTTTTACACATCCGTTGATCATTTGTCGACTGTAGAAATTTATCCCCGTAGCGCAGCTGAAAAGAAGGTGATCTGGATAACCAGCGGTCAGATCAGATGTTGTATATAGAATTTTGAAGTACTTTTCAGATGGTGAGTGTCGCGAGTTCATCAAATATTCAGTTACCAAGCTATAGACACACTCCTTTTGCTGATCAGGCTTGATAGTGTTCCTGAGAGTGTTTTAAGAACGGACGTATACTA
This sequence comes from Trichobilharzia regenti, assembly GCA_944472135.2. Lineage (NCBI taxonomy): Eukaryota > Metazoa > Platyhelminthes > Trematoda > Strigeidida > Schistosomatidae > Trichobilharzia > Trichobilharzia regenti. Next base: position 43,570 of record CALYDD020000107.1, on the reverse strand, counting down.
CAGTCAATTTACTCAGCTTTGTAACAGCAAGTAAAATTGGTAGAAGTTAAAATTCATGGACTGGCCATTGAATCAGGTCCCACTGATTGAATGTTATACGAGCCAACTTGCCTTGTAACCAGAAGGTCCTGGGTTCGAACCCTGTTGGTGGGTGCGTGCTGCTGATGATTCCCAAGTTAGGACGAAACATCTGTCCAGTATTCCCTGTGGCTGGTTTTCAATGGTTCTCTAACTGATATTAATCCGTGATCAACTCGTAAAAAAATAAATGTATGTTGATGTGATCCAGTGCGATGGCTTGTCCTTCGTAGGCTAGCGGTAAAGTATATTCTACTGAGAAATGTCATTGGAAAGAAGATTTCCTCTGTTGCAACCATCTTTTTAATTATTATTATTATTATTGTTATTGCCAATGATTTAGTGTGTTTGTTTTTCTATTGTTCATTTTTAGCTTCGTCCAACTTCAATCGAGAAGGAGATATTCCCAGGGATGGCAGAAAATAAACAACTCTATTGTATCACATTATCAGGTAGAGCCATATATATTCTATGCAAAACAATAACATTGAATATATATAGGTGTATATTTAAAATATGACTTAACTAATATTAATGCCTAGTCTGCGAATAAGAGTGACATCGATGGAGAGGGTTCTGTAAGGAAGAAATGAGAGTTAGTGGGCAGTCATGAAGCCGGATGATAAAATGCAAAGTCCTCTGAACACCTTGGGGAGCAACAACACTCAACGCCTAACCTCAATATTGCTCACCTTATTATACCACTTCACACGGGAAATAAAACAGGCATCTATGATCAAAGACAGCTAGCTGGCATTTTCATGACTTTCACTCTCAATGGCCAGGTCTCACATCCATAAAGGAGGATGGGGTGGACTGCTGAGCAACACTTTCGCCCTTTGGTCGATAACCAGCCGGATATCACGTCTATGCTAGAGGCGGCCTAGAGTATAGGGGGCTTCAAGCCTCTTGAGCTTTGATGTTTCAATAACAAGGATGTTATTCTTTTTACAGTATGGAGTTCCATTTACCAACCTTACTTATCAGCCAAGAGAGGTTAAGGAGTTCATCGATCGGGTGTCAAACCACACACCACATACACCCAGTTGGGTGAGTATTCTACCAATAAGCCGCAGATACTGATGCACAATAATTCATATATTTCAACTTTAATTCTGTTGACTAAAGTATCCGTCTAAACTGAGAAATAATCTTGATATGTAATTGTAAAGCTTAGTTAATTAAAGCTCAATTACTGGGCTGTAAAACACATTTATTGCGTGTGTGTGTGTGTGGTGGTGGTTGTGTTGGGATTAATGGCACTACCTAGTTGCGCTCAGGTGGTCGAAGTAGGCGTAATGAGACTCGAACCCGTGCCCAATTGTTGACTGAAAGTCGAGAGCTTAGACAAATGCTGCACTACATCTTCACAATTGTAAAGCTTGAAAGGGAATTATTAATTTAGAAAAATATTCTTAATCATTGAAGGCTTGTTTATAAGCATGCATTAATGCCACCTTCTCTCTCTCTCTCTCTCTGTGTATATCTCTCCTATGTCCTTCTTATATTCTAAAGCTCTTTCTTTTTAAAACTTCATCTTTTCTTATTTAGGTTTTTGGATGGATGTTGGACAACCAAATGATTTTTTAAAAGGTACAAATCTATACCTGAATTATTTGAAACAATCCAATAATGTCAAAGAACTTGCAACTGGAGATAATATTCAAGGAAGTGTTATCATAGTATGTGAATAGTCTGTTAATTTGTGATTCTTGTTGTGTGTGTGTGTGTGTGTGTGTGTGTGTGCGTGGGCGCGTCTGTGTGTTCCTTTAATTTCTGTGTTTATTTTGATGATGGTTATGGTAAGAATTGTTAGCGGAAGTGGAGCAAAGATAAGAATAATAGTAATACAAAGGTTGTTCTACTTTTCGCGGACTTTGAAAGTTATTTCACCAACAGTAAAGAATAGACACCACGGCGAAATAACCTTCAGCCAGCCAATCAATCGCTGTGTATTACAAATCGATGTTTTTCATAATCTTCTTCGCAAGTTTCACTTCAACCCTTAATCAATATAACCCTACCTTGAACTTACCGTAACCTTAACCCTGAATCAGGATGAAACTTGTAACGAAGATTATGAAAAGCATGTATGTTTAATGCTCAACTATCTGATTAGTTGGTTCAAGGTCATTTGATTGTGTTGTTTATTCTTCTTAGATGGCAGTTATGCGTTTTGTTTTATTTTATTGAATTTTTCCGTTATTTGTTTACATCACCTCGAAAAGATCAAACTTCTGGCTTATAAACTGTAAGGTATGCAATTGCTACTATGGTATCTTAGTGGGACACAGGTGGATGCAGATGATGAGTCCTACATTGGACGAAATGCCCATTGTGGGTTTCATTACCTATCCAGTGATATGTATTTGTGTGTTTGTATGAGTTTAACCATCGACGACTGATGTATATTTTTGTAAAATTATTAGTGCCCTTGTGGTTCAGTGATAGAATGCTGTCCAACACGTATGTGTTACAAAACTCCATTTCCTAACTGATGACACTTCTGAATCCCGTAATGAAAAAAGATTTGGAGTTTGGGCCCGACCCCCCCCCCCTCTATATTCCACTCGGACTCGAAATGAAAGGCGAAAAGTTATCATCTTTTTCCACATCGAGTACTAGGTAAGAAGAGGAAATCAATCAACGAGACTGTGAAGCTACATCGACTGAGATGGTTAGAACGTGTGTTACGTATGCCTAGTCATCGCCTTCTTCGACCAACAGGCAATGTTAGCTGACATTGGGTCAGACTGGAAAAGAGCCAGCAGCGGTCAAACCAAAATATGGCTTCACCGGTCAATGAACTTCACAACAGTTAGTGTAAACCACGTAAGAAGGTAGGTGTTGGCTTCCTGACTGATTGGGGTCCTCAGGACGGGAAAAACTAATGAAGGCTGGAGACAATGGGTGATATGGCTCAAACCGTTCTCATTGACTGGCTCAGATGCATCCACTCCTTGTGATTTATAATACCCAATAAAACTCTATTGTTCTTCGTTATTACTATTCCTTTTGTCTCATATCTCTGTCTACTGTTTCCATTTTGCATTCCTTTTTACTTTCTTCGTTTGCTCTGTGTGTGACTCGAAATGATGCTGCACATGGGTTCAAAGTTCTAAGTTGAAAACAGACAGACATCGAGATAATTATGGTGGTTTATTTAACTGAATCCTGGTTAGCTAAATGCATTAATATTTCAAATGACAAATATTTGTTAGGAGGGAAAGTGTAATTCGATTGAAAATCGGCTTTCTTCATCATCCAGAATATGATTTGAGGTGAATACACGTATACACCATTTGAGTTATGTCACCGATAGTCTGTAGCAGGGTATTCTCAGTGCCAGTCTAACCAACGTCGCTCAAACCAGTGGTTAACGGTTTTATTGCTTGACTTTATATTTTCGTCTGACTACCAATAACACTTTTCCGATCAAACTGTATTTTAGTTGACTTTACTCGTCACGGAAAGAAGTGATTCAACACGCCTAACACGTATTATATCAGCCATCTCAGTCTATGTAACTCCACAACTTTCACTCCTTACCTCATCACTTGATGTCTGTCTGACCTCATTCCTGCACAGTATATTGTTCTGTTCAACAGAGGTATCCATAGTCGAAAACTGTTAATTTCATCCTACCTTCTATTTTCTTTGGCTATGTCTCACTTCTTCACGGTACGCAAGTCATCTCATGGATAGTTGGATATCACGCCTGCACTAAAGACGACGCAGTTAGTTTGGTAGTTTTATTGTGATTAGATTTTGTCAGTGACGACAGAACTCCCTCCCTTTCTACTCTTATTAAACTAGGAGTTTTTACATGTCAGTCCTGTAATACCATCTTACATGTGTAAAAGGGAACTACTAATATATTCATTTTCCTGATGATATTGGGTAGTTGGAGACAATCGGCCACAGGAAGCCTTGCCTGACCTAGGTTTCGTGCTAGTTGGCACTCACTAGTCAAAAAGGCGTCGTATCTGCAACCTTGAAGGAACTCATATCCCTTTTGAGATTCATACCCGCGTCACCTAGTGCTACCTGCAGTCAGAGACGAAGTTACCTCTGAGCTATTCGGGCTCAGGATTGACTTCACATGAGACTATGAGATATTTTTGATTCGACACTAGTCGGTAATCATTGTGATGTATCTAGTCCTTTGTTTCCTTGCACACTGAATTCTATCAGTCAGGTTTGCTATGTGGCCACCACTTTAGGTGGCTCGCCATCGTGAACCGAATAGCTCAGTGTAACGTCTGTGACTGCAGCACTGGTGGTGACGTGGGTTCGAATCTCAGAAGGGACATGAGTTCCTTCAAGGTTGCAGATACGCCTTGCTGACTAGTGGGGTGCCAACTAGCACGAAACCTATATCCAAGGCTTCCTATGGCCGATTGCCTCCAACTATCTAATATCATCGAATGAAAGTGCACCATGATGGCGAGCTACCTAGTGACATGGTGGCCACTTTGCAAACCTAACTGACTGATAGAATTCAGTCTGTACGAAAGAAAGGACTAGACACGTCACACTAGTTACTAGTATCCAATGAAAATATTCATTTTTGCTACTTGGTGTTTAGAATGCTTCATTATATCAGTATCATCACTTTTAAGTGCAATGCCATCTATGTACTGTGGATCAACGGTGCTTCTCTCTGTTTTAAGTCAATTCTTGAGTCGACTGGATGTTACATTCACCAGCACCTTCCCAATGGAGTCGAAGAAGATTGGTGCCAATTAGCATCCCAGATGCACAATGAATACTGGTTGTCATCACTTCTAATTACACAGCTCTCCATAACTTCTCACATGACTGGTTGAGTTAAGGTGGAGTTCAGTAAAATAACTGAGATATTCTCTATTGGAACTTTGTTTTCACTGTCAGGTATTTCTGCAACATCTTCCGATCAACAACTGGACAAGATATGTCACCTTCAGGTGAAAATATTTGGCTTAGCTAGTTTTGGACATCATCATTATACGCATGCCTGTGTTTCAGGACACATGTCAAAAGATAACGATATAATCAATACTCTACGGTCCAGTCTTGTTTCTTCTGAACCCCAGTTGATCATAAGTGTCATTATTATCCAAGCTATCACTTCTGTGATTATCACAGTATAGGATTTATTTCCTTTCTCACGAATTGGGATGATCAACAATCTGCACCAGTCTAATTGAACTGTGTCGGCTATTTTTTTTTATAAACTACCTCGTATCATAGTTAAATATTTCATCATCCTTGAATGCCGTTGTAGTTGAACCTAATTTTCGTTTGAAAGAGACACCTTATTCTTGATGTAGTTGAATAGTGTGCAATAGTCGTTTGGCAGTATATCAGTTGAAATGCTTTGCGTTACATATTTTAGCTGTTTCTTCTGGGGGTGGGGAGGAGGTTAATCATCACGGGCTTATTACCCTTCGCTGAAATTGTTTCTCATGATAACATTGTGAGGGCCTATCGCCTCAGCAAACTTAAATACCTTATTTCCAAATGTTTTTGACTTACAAGAACCTGATTAGTCACAGGTTTAACATCAGTTCAAGAACCATTGAAAACTAGCTGGGAGTACTACTAGGCAGTTATTTCGTCCTTGTTTGGGACTCTTCATCAGTCTGCACCCACTGGGACTGGAACCCAGGACCTTCTGGTTACAAGGTGAGCTTGTAGGTCATTCAGCCACTGGAACCCTTATTCTCCAGTCTCCTGAAAATTCCCCAGGCAACATCACTGGGGAGTAACTCTCCATTTATCTAACTTGGTGATGGACCATGCTGGTCACATCTTTTTCATTAGAACTCCAAGTAACTTCGCGTATAGGACCAGTCGCTAGTGAGCATCAGGTTATTTATCAAGTGTTAGTTTGCAGGGATTTGATTGGTCACGAGTTGACATGAGTTAAGAAACCATTGAATAATCAACTGGAGAGAGTACTGGACAGCTGTTTCATCGGCCTAGTTTGGGACTCTTTACCCACCGGGTTCGAACCCAGGGCTTTATTGGGGTTTACGCCTCTTCTTTCTTAGTCACATGTTTGTATGTCTCATTTACCTAGCTGAGTATCATCCTTGTGAAATTCACTGATTTGTCTTTATTTTTTATTTTTTCCAAGGTAGCTAATAATTCAGTCTCATAATATTTATTTTCTTCATAAAAACTTGTTTTTAATCTCATTGTAGCATCCTACAGCTGTAGTTTCGCCTACTTGTGTTCTTGGACCAAGTGTTGTTATCGGAGCAGATTGTGTTGTAGGCGATGGTGTTCGTATTCGTAATTCTACTCTACTTCAAGGAAGTGTTATTAATGCTCATTCTTGGATAGAAAATTGTATTGTCGGTTGGCGGTGTATTATTGGACAGTGGGTAGGTGGTGGTTTATCGTTATAAGTGTTTATTCGCTTTCTTTTTGAATTAGTTTGAAC
>CALYDD020000107.1:0-36562 GCA_944472135.2 Trichobilharzia regenti | reverse complement strand
AATATTAACATTTATGTTTGTGACAACTCATCACTTTTATTACTGACCTTTTTTTCATGAAAATATTATGTAAACAAATGCGAGAATACAGCTAGAGAAGAGAATGAATTCGCTGAAAACATTCTCTTCACTGAACTACTTGTTTTGTTATCATTTAAGTTTGGTTGGAGATGATTTATAAACAATATTAGTTTACAATGCTTAGAAGTTAAACTTATGCAAACTTATACAAAGGATTTCAGCATGAGCTGACATCAGTTAGAGAACCACTGGAAAACTGCCAGGGAGTACTGGACAGCTGTTTCTTCTTAGCCTGGGACTCTTCAGCAGTACACACACCTCAGGGATTTGAACCCAGGACCTTCTGCTTACAAGGCTAGCGAGTTCGTAGACCATTGAGCCACTGGACCCGATCTAATGGTCCTCGAATTCTAACTTCTGCTAATTCATGATATAGAGCGCGACTACTTCGCAACGTCTTCTTTGATGAGTTACTGCCTTATGCAATTAAACAAAATCCCTACAAAACTTACACTTGAAAATTATACTAAGAAGTCAAAAGTCAACTTATAATAAAAACATACAAAATTAATGGTCGCATACATTGAAAATTGAGTTTCAAGTAATCGTTTGTAGAGATTTGATTGATTAGTTACAGGATTTCATCATGAGCTGACATCGTTTAGAGAACCATTAGAAAACCTGCAAGGGGTACTGCCAGACAGCTGTTTCGTCAGCCTACTTGGACTCTTCATCAGGCAGGAGCACCACCCGCTAGGTTTTGAAACCAGGACCTTCTGGTTACAAGGTTATCGAGATCGTATACCTGATTCAACAGCTAACCCATGAATTCCAACTTCTGCCAGTCGTGTTGTACAATCAAGACAATGATAGCGAAGTTGATGATAAGTAACTCACCAGTTACTTCGTAATAGTGTGATGAGTTTAGATTGAGTCATAGAAGCGAAAAATGGACAAACCGAATTACGATAAAGTAAAAGATTATGTAATCAGCAAATTAGAGGAAGAGATCAAGTGCTGAGGTATTAGAGCAAGGAGAAACTGGTAAGTGACACTTTTTTGACAACGATTGTTTACGTAAATTTGCAGAGAATTGAGTCGTATTGTCTTTTAATAACCTTAAAAGATTTCGCCGTGCACACCTTATGACCTATATCAACAACATGTCTAGCAACAGCATTATTCAAAGTAATTCGTCTTTTTAGACGTAAGCTTTTTCATACATGTTCAGAGAATCTAAGGCATTTGAATGGAATTCATAGGCTGACCATTGGATCGGGTCCCAGTGGTTTAATGGTCTAGGAGTTAGTTCACCTTCTATAACCAGAATGTGGTGGGTATGAACTGTGGTAGTGGGTGCGTACTGCTGAAGGTTAGTCCCAAACTAGGCTGACGAAACAGCTGGCTGTCTGCAGTACTCCCTGCCTGGTGGTTTTCCAATGGTTCTCTAACCTGTGTCAGCTCATGATGAAATCCAGTAACCAATCTAAGATGTGGTTTTTTTTGATAGAGAAAGAAATACCAGATTTGCAGTATACAATGATATCATCATTCTATTTCACAGGTTCTCATCAGCTGCAAACTACCTGAAGTTACAATGGTTATAAATATAATAACATTTCATACTTCATTGTTTGGAAGGTAATAGAGAAGACATTATAAGGTGAAACGCATCTGGAATATAAGTATTATAATCTAAGTCATTATCAATTTATATACTGTCAAACTATGACAAAAGAATAAAGAGGGGGGGGTGAGAGAAGACAGAAAACAGAAAAATCTAATAAACAGTGTCAACATGGCAACTCAAGAAGGTCAAAGTTCATCAGTTGAAAACTTGCTTAGTGAGTTGAACTCACTAGTGTAATGAAAGTGATATGGAGTTACCAAGGGAGTGAGAGATTGACTACACTCTCTTTTTGTATGCATTAGTTTGGCCTTTGACGTTTGATTGCAATTGCTTCAGCAAATCATAGTAGATTAGCTGTCGTTTGTATGTTTAATATTTTGAAGGATTTGGAAATCTCAACAAAATGACCTGTATCCACAAGGTGTCTGGTAATTGCACTTTGTAAATATCTGCTTCCTTTTAAGCATAAGTTACTTGGAATATGCTCTGAAAACCGGATAGAAGCCCTTCTTTCTGTCCTTCCAATGAACTTGCTGCCGCAGGTACACATAAATTTATAAATGCAGTTGGAGGTAACATCAGCAGGGTACTTATCCAGTTTCGATTGCCTTATAGAGCGTGTAGTACTTGCTGTATAGTGTCACCAAATTGGCTTCAGGGAAGCATCTCTTTATTGCTCCTTTCATCCTCTTTTCAATCTTTTGCGATACGGTTTCTCCTTTGTATGGGAGGCGAATGAACACTTTCCTCTTCTCAACTGTTGGAGACTTCTCTTTCTCATCTCTTTCTTTACTGTACTTTAGGATAAATCCTTTTGGATACCCGTTTTCCTTAAGGCATTTTTCAACAAAGCTTAATTCTTCTTCTCTCGTGTTAGGCGAACATCACTTCCTGGCCATGTCATACAGTGCCCTTACTAATCAAATTTATCAAGGGAACCAAATGTATGAAATCTAAGATGTATTTTGTTTAAACTTTAACCTCTTTGATATAAGAATAAAACTTGTGCACTGTAGTAGAGTGTAATTCCATTATGGGTAAATTTTTTGTTTTGATATAGTCTCACAGTCGTGTTATACAGTAATGTTTACTGATGACCACGTTTCGAGCACAATTTATTACTACTGCTCATAATCATATCAAGGTAATCACACGACTTCCTAACTTCATTCATATGGTTCTATTGTTTTTCACTTGATTTGATATTTAGACTTTAATTCATCTCATCCGTTGACTGTTAAGGCAGGCTTAGCTGAGTGTTTAACAAACCGAGCGATCGCACTAAGTAGCACAAGAAAAGCCTAAATGATGAAATAAAACAGAGAGAAGAGGCGTTTGTGTTGAATAACTATCCTTTAAAATTCATCAGGAAGACCAGAAAAGGTCAAACGCAAACTAAAAATAATGGTGAAACTAGTAATAATAACGTAAATAAGAGAGAATATAAGTCATCTACAGTTATACCATATAATGAGGGGACATCTGAAACCCTACATAGGATTCTAAATTAAGCAGGAATTAGGGTGGCATTTAAACCTACAATCTCACTCAGGAGCAAGCTCTGTAGGTTAAAGGACTCGGTTGACCCAATTAGACAAAATAATATACTTAACAAAATACCATGCAATGACTGTGAGTTAAGTCAACTACATAGGTCAAACTAGTAGGTCGGGGGTAGTTAGATTGTCAGAACATAAGAATTTAGCTAAGGTAAGAATGGTTGACCCTGAGAAGATAAATAATTTAGGAAAATGCTCAGCAATTGCACTGCATGCATGCATTAACACACAACCACACAACAGGGTGGGTGGGAGAGGGTTAAAATTCTAAGAAGTAATCTATGTAGGTGGAGAGAGAGAGACGTTGATTACTGAATCCTGCCTGGTTCATCGAGTCTACACCCAACACATGCAATACAAATGATTCATCACTCCTACCCGAAATATGGAAAATACTACTACCCATCCAATCAAATGAAAAACAATGGAACTACATAAATGAAGTTAGGAAGTCGTGTGAGTACCTTGATATGATTATGGGCAGTATTAGATTGTCCTCGAAACGTGGTCATCAGTAAACATTAGTGTATAACACCACTGTGAGATTTTATCAAAATTTAACCTCTTTGCACTAATTGTTAATTCTTCTGTCTCTGTTATCCAAAAATCATGTAATCCTTTCAAGTATGCCAAAATTTCTCTGAGTATACACTTGTTTACCTTCTACGTTGTGACAGTTGAAGAGAAATCAACGAGATAAATGATGACCTCATTTTATTCTGCACAAACATTCGTTTCTGCTTTATTTCAGATAAAACCGTAAATTATGCATTACAGTTCAGAGTAGAAATTATATCTAATCCAGAAGAATTCAAAACAGAGTGACAATTGTTACCAAGACAGGATTTAATGAATTCATCACATTCAAAGGTGACATCTGGGGAAATAATCTGAAGGCAGAAACAAATGCTTGTGGTCATCTGTAGAGCTAAATGAAAATAGCGGTTTGTAGTACAAGGAATTCAGTAATAAGAATGGTCATATTAGTAATAAATCCAGTAAATTTATGTAGACTTTCTTGTCAACCGAATACTCTATATACACTTATATATAGGGAGATGTATGACTAATAAATAAACTCGAGTGATTTTGATGTGGTTGTGTTCTCTGAGCTGGATAGTTAATTTGCGAAGCTTTCACCGCCCTACTAGGCGACATCTTCAGCGCATACTTCAGATTTCTCTACGAGTTTATTAATCATGTCTCCTGATGACCCTGAACGTGATCGGTTGTTTTTGTGTTTTCACACCTTTTAGGCTGGCCTAGAACAACCAATCACGTCCAAGATGGTCACCACTAGGAGAGATGATTAATAAACTCGTGAGAAATCTAAAAGCTCACTTCAATTCAAATTGAAGTATGCGCTGAAGATGTCGCCTAGTGTTGGGGAGATGAAAGCTTCGCAGATTAACTATCTAGGTCGGAGACCACAACCACATCAAGATCACCCACCTGAGCTACAAATCTCCATCATATCTAAACTCAAGTGAATCAATCATCGCTAGACGAGTCAAGTTCAGATAGATACAAAATGAGTAAAATGAGGAAATTTCTCAATGTCTCTGTGGCAAGAAACATTAATGACACAGTGGAAAATCTATATTTAAGAAACCTTCATCAACTGGACGATGTGTACACTTCAAGGGTTTGTTCCTATCCACTATACGAGGAGCTTATTCAATCCTCATTAGCTAAATGGCACGGTGGAGCACGTGTAGACTTCTTTCTCCTTCTAGAAATGCTGTCATGCACCCACACGTCCATAGCCTTTTACAAGGAAGTCTTATTCACTGCATTACGCGGCGTGTGTCTTCCTCATAAAAATGGAAGGTCAAATACAAAAGTCTCATACTTATCGTCGGATTGGTGGATATACAAGTCTATTTAGGGAAGGTGGAGAACTTTGAGATTTCAAACCTATGGTGTATATGGACCTGTTTTGGTCACCATCAACTAACGGAGCGTAGCTGCTGACGCTACTTCACTGCCTTGTGGATCAGTCTTCAAGTTGAAGGCTTGCAGTGTGGTCCCTTTAGACATCCATCTGCTTTGCTGTAGGCGTCTGGAAAGTCTCCTAGACCTGACACTAACAATGCGATTTTGTATAGTGTGTCTCTTGGTGTCCATAATATGTCAAGTATGTGTTTCAATAATAATGACGCAATCAGAACTGTAAAACTGAGCATGAAATAAAGATTATTTGATTGAACACTAGTCAGCAACTAATCCGATTTGTCTAGTCATTTCTTTGGTGCAGACTGAATTCTATGTCAGTCAGTTGCAATGTGGCCACTATTCTAGGTAGCTCGCCATCATGGTCCACATTGATTTAATGATATTAGATGGTTGGAGGCAATCAGTATCGAATCAATTTGAACCATGATGGTGAGTCACCTAAAATGGTGGCCACACTGCACACTTGACCGACAATAGAATTCAGTCTGCATTAGAGAAAGGACCAGACACATCACACTAGTTACTGACTAGTGTCTAATGAAAAATATCCAATAGAGTCCTACAGGAGGTCAATCGCTAGCCCGAATAGCTCAGTGGTAACGTCTCTGACTTCAGGACAGCACTGGGTAACGCGGGTTCGAGTCTCAGAAGGGACATGGGTCCTTTCAAGGTTGCAGATACGCTTGTTGACCAGTGAGTGCCAACTAGCACGAAATCTAGGTCAAGCAGGGCTTCCTGTGGCCGATTGCCTCCAACCATCTAATATCATGAAATAAAGACCCTGAAGAGTATTTTACCCAAAAGTGGATCTCCTCAGGAGCTGATAAATAAGCATTTTAAAAAACAGGAGGCAATAAAACCAGCAAAACGTCTTCAAAGAAGGCTACATCTATCAGTTTTCTATTTAAAGGTGGTAATACACAAGAAGTAAATAAGTTATTGGTGGAACTATTTAATCCCGTAATAAGTCATTTGAATCTGGTCAGTCTATGACTAATTAGTACTTCAAAACAGGTTATTAAAGGACATCGGAATCAAACTTTAAAAATGCAAGTAAACTCATTTTAGACAGAAGCGAAACCTCTTTTATTCACCATCCAACTTCTGTGCAAACTAGAAAAAGAGGCAACAAAACAACCGCAAACAAAGCATAGACAGGGTGTTTGATAAAAGTAGTATGTTAGGTTACAACGCCTGTATCATCAGCATGGTTAGTACATGACACTCTGTGAATAACAAAATTCTTTTGAAGAAAAACAATTTTCTAGCACAACCTAACAGTAATTTTAACTTGACATTTGAATCTAGCACTTAAAATCTTGTCTAGAAGGGTAATTAAAGCCTTGTAATTCAACTACCTAGCTGAGAGAACCCAAATACATATTAAGTTGCATTTTAACCAGTATGCAGCTCAGTACGCTCTTAAGGTAATTTGTATTTCCTTTGTGTCTCAGATACTCTAACACTGCTGTTACAAGGCAGACAAATCGATACTTTTTCCAAAAACTCAATACTAATCTTTATTGTACCCATATGTATATACCTACTCTAACAGCACGCCTTTAGATTATTTAATCTCTTGATTTTGCGTTTGACAACGAGTTTGTATTAAGGCACTTCGGTTTTCACAGAAATAATCGTGTTAGAACATAAAAGTACCTCTTAGTCTTCAGAAGAATGTCACCGAAAGCTTCACATCATAAAATCTCAATAGAAGGGATGATAATGAGGTCACCATATTTATTTGTCTGTAGCTAATAACATTATCATGGTATCCTTGTCAATAACTACCGTTATAATGAAATTTCTAAAGCTTTCACATACCTAAAAGTTTTGGTTTCACGAAAATAAGATGAAACTGAGATTGCATCCAAGAGTTACGTAGGGACAGGAGACAGAGGGTATGGATCATTGTTACTTGGTAGTCAATTCAACCAGCAAATAGTGGCATTCTTCAAAGCGCAATTTTAAGTCTTCTTCTCTGCCTACTAAGTGTACATGAGACACTGTTGATACTTAAGTCATTCTGTCTATTGTATGTCAATGACATTAAGCTCTGAGTGATTATAAACAATTACGGATTTATTAACTGAATGCAGTAAGCAATGGTCCTCAGAAATCAGTATGAGCAAGAATGTGTCTATCCATGTCACTCACAAGATGTACAACTACTCAGCATAGGACTTTACTTTGCTAATGTCTGAGGAGTATAAGCATCGAGGAGTAGTTACTAACCATGACCTGAGGGGAATAGAAAACTAAGGAGCATTGCCTGTGAAGGGTTTCAAAATTATATGGGTTCAATATAAAGTCTTTGTGAAATTTGGCAATGATATATTTCAAACGTTATATCCGCAATAGATCGGACCGCAGTTTGAAAACAAATAAAGTATCACAAACATTCTTCATAAACGGAAAAGACAAATGAAGTAGTTTGAAGAGTGAAGACTAATTTCAAAAAAGGGATACTCAGAGTTTTTTTGCCTCGAATTTCAGTATGGAATACTTACTAATTGACTGGGGCACTGAGCTGCATAGCCTTTAAAGTGCAAAAATTATCTTTCCAAAAAGAATCGTGGTTTGAAAACTCGATAAATTCACTAAAATGAACTTACTTTCTACCCTCATAATTTAACCATCTCCTCGCTTGGTCCTCATCCTCGAAATTTCCTGCTGAACTGACATATTCGTCGTCTTCACTTGAGGACGTGTTAAGCATTCCAATCAAGCGTAACGAGCTAGTGTGCAATGAGCAAAAAGTAGACTTCCATTATGAGAATACGTCCTCTTTAAACTCCACAAGAAAAAGTATTCATTTTATTGCTGAACTGAGTTCATTGTAAAATGACACACTTAAACAATGCCCACGTTCGTGAGTAACTTAACCCTCTATCACTTAAGAAAGTTTAAATTAGTGAAAATTCGCCATCACTAAATAATTCATTTGATTTATATCATTAGTTAACTCTTCAGTCTTAGCGAATCTGTGTAAATGTTAAGATTTTCAGCAAGAATAAAAATTCATCAACATAGTTATTAGTTATGAGGAACTAATCGATTGCAGGCATTTCCTCCGTAAATACATTCTTACTGGACAAAAGGTGACCTGGTGGATCGTAGGTGTATTGAAAAGATATTAGTTAGTGCATGTTACATCATTACATAATTTTGATCTGAGTAGTTTGTTCTTAAATTTTACCTTATTTGGTACCCTGTTGACCCATGATGCAATTACTTGACAGGATCCATCTATATTGTTCGTAATTAATAAGTTCTATTCAGTACGATTTAGTAAGATATTTGTGTTTAGAAGTCACCTGTACTGTGAATATAAGGTGCAGTCATGCCAATAATTTACTCTACCACAGGGGATAACAAGGAACAAAATTATTTAGAATCAACACAGAGTGAATAAATTAATGGAATGCAAAATGATAATGTTCCACAAATTCCAAGCAACAGTCTCTGTCAGCCACGTCTCTTAAACCGTTAATGCCCATCTCTTGCTACGCTCGGGCTCACGCTGTTCCTTGAAGTTTCTCAGAAACGCTTAGTAATAACGGGAGAAAAAACCAAAACACCAACTGGTGACTCGAGGATTCTTTATTGTTACACCAACATATAAAAATAATGTTTTTACTAGAGTTTCTGATGGTAGAAACAGATTCTGGCCGATTCAGATACCTGGTAACAGTTTGGATAGTCACCGTTCATCTTTCCTGGTGCCGGTCAAGTCCTCTTTGAACAAGCAATATCTGGAACTTTTATGGAATTGGGTCAAGTTCAACAATGCCTGGGTCAAAGAAGGGACAGAGCGTCTTGGATGCAAACAGGAAAGTAAGTCATGGTGACTTGTCTGTTAATTGTAACGATGTGTCTGATGTTAAGCATGACATGGTTGATGTTACTGTTTCGCCGTTCAGGGATAATAGGAACATCAAACTCCCTAAATTTGAACCACGGTGTTTTGATGGAAACCCAGCTGATTATTTACAATTTGTAAAGGAGTTTGAGATCATGTTGAGTGGTTTTCTATTAAGTGATGAATTGAAGTTAATGTATTTGATGAGATATTGCACTGGAGATGCTGCAAGAGCTATACAGTGCTGTAAGTTTATGAAGCCAAAAGAGGGCTACTACGAGGCTATGAGCATATTACGTCAAAGGTTTGGAAGACCTTCGATGATTGCAGGGAAATTATTCGAGGCTGTTAAGGGTAATGGTGGTCAATTACAGGATGACTCCCAGGCACTCACTGAGTTTTTAGATAATTTGCTAATTTACAAGAATGCAATGATTTCGATGAATCGCATGAGTGACCTCAACTCGAGTTTTATACTAGAAGTAATAGCAAGACGCCTACCTACTCGACTGCAAAGGAAGTGGGTGAAGATAAGCTCCCGTATGGAGGATGAGGGTATCGAGCCAAAGTTTGATGATATCCTGAAACTGGTAAAAGATAGTGTCAATCAATCTATGAGCAAGTTTGCCAGTCTATTACATCTCACCCCTAGAATAGAGCAGTCTGAGGGAAAAACGCAATCATTGATGACGAAAGGGCCTCAGAGAGGTGGATATCGAGAAGGCTCCATGATGTCTAGTAATGCATATAGACCTAGTGAGTGTAACAGGTTTCGTAGTACATCCTCAACAGATAAGTTACAAGATGCAAGACAAACACGGTTGTGTTTTACACGTTTGCAAGAGGTGCATACAGAAGTGAACTGTGAACCAGTGAGCAAGTTCAGTGATAAGCTAAATGTAAACTCCAGGCCTGACTCCGAATTGTGTGACGATAACGGTGCGGTGAAGAAGTCTGTAGTTGCAACTGGTAAGCCATTGTTGAATAGAGTGTCACAGAATAGAGTTACTGCTTCAGAGTGCAGTTCTGACTCCACAAGTTTACAAAGTATAACTAGTCAGAGTGAAGATATAAAACCTTTAATGATTTGTGAGGAGGAACCAAAATTGTCTACTTCTGTTATTAAAGAGTTTGAAAATGATGAACTTGACGGTAAATTGAATATTTGTGATAATGATCATGATACTTCACAGTTGTCTTTGGTTGATCATGATGAGATGAGGGATATGCCTACTACTGCTAAGTTAAATAAAGGTTCTGTACAACTACAACGTGAAGTAGAATTGAACGCAGATGCAGTTCCAGAAGGTGTGCATACTTGTGAGACAGTCAGTGTAATTGATCAGCGTGTAGCCCACCTATCATCAGATGATAGTGCTAAACCCGAACTAGTAGTGAAAGACAGCAGTGGTGGTAATCTTGCAGTTGGACAACTATCTGAAAGCCGAACAAGAACAGCTTCTGATCCACTGCTAAGTTCATCACCTTGTGTCACTCAGTCATCGTTGGTGTTTTCATCCACAATGAAATGGACGTCCATGAACTCACGTGCCTTATGCAATGACTATGATAGTATTGGTGCGTTTGAAAAGACGAAAGATATTGCTCAGTTTAGTGAGAATAAGCCAAGTGTAAACGAGAGAGTAATTGTTAAATTGACTTGCATGAATAAAGGCATTTCTAGTTTCAAGTTACTATTTGAATGTTATTATCTTTGGTGTAAATTACTCTGTTTCTACACTTGGTTGATGAGATATGTCGTGTGTTTGTTGGTCATCTATATTCTACGATACAATGACATGGGCGTGTTGCCGTTCAGATTTGAGGATATAGCTGATAGAAGGAAGTTAGCAAATGAACTCTGCGACGATTTTCCAACCTAGAGCGTCAACCTGAGAAGGGTTGTAGGCGTACTGCTGTAAGTCCTACAGTTCTTCAAAGGGTAGCGCATCAATGAGCAGTCCAATGTGCTTGGTGTGTGATTTTGTACATATGTTCATATTGTATATACTGAATTGATATCATCTGTCATCTAGCTGTTGGTAATTCTGTTTGTGTCCGGACGACTTCCACTTGGATCATCAACCTGAGAAGGAATGTAGGCGTACTGCTGTAAGTCCTACAGTTCTTCAAGGGTAGTTTGTCGTGCCAGAATCCACAACATTTGATGTAGTGATTGTACATATGTTTGTGTTAAATAGTTGTGTGAGTTCCAATTATTGTAATTGTTGGTTAATCTTGTTTGTGTCCGGACATTCCACAACTTACAATCGTCAACGTGAGAAGGGTTGTAGGCGTACTGGTGTAAGTCCTGCGATTCTTCAAAGGAATTCCATCAAGACATGATCCGCGAGTTTTTGTGTACTGTTTGTATATATGTGTGGTGTGTCATATCAATTGGTGTTTTTGGATTCATTGTGTTTACTTGTTGTTTTCGTACCTTGTTGTTATTGCGTAATTTTGTTAAAATTTTCGTCGTGATTACTTCTGAAGTTGTTTCGAGTCTTCTACATCCATGAATGAATTGATTGATGTTAAGGACAGCAGATGGGTCGTATACGCCGGGGAGGCTAGGCTATTGCTGAGAATGAAATGCACACGGAGATAATTGTTAGCTGCGGTCCGACACGCCGGGGAGAAAGAGTGTAAACGACTGAGGCTCGCATGCGTCACCGCTACTAGAACTGAGGCAGAATGAGTGACAAGCGATTGCAGTGGTAATTGGTAGTGAGTAGATAAGAGGATGTGCGTAGAGTATCGTGAGGTGCTGCCATGGTCACGTTGCATTCTGCAAGAGTCATTCTAGCAAGTGGCGATTGTGTTGCAAGATGTCAAGAGGAGGTCTCTGTCTGGAGGCGCAGGTCGTCAGCGATGTGTGAGATTGTGCTGTGGGTATGCTTGTGGTGTGTTGGCTTTTCTGTTTGTTTTCCATTTCAGCTCTGTCCGTGTGACCCAGGTTCTCGCAATGGCATCCAAGTCAACGTGTATTGGTCGTGAAGGAAAAAAGGGTTGGATCCCTTTTTTGCCGGGGAGTGTCAATGGAGTTGAAGATTGAACGATCAATTCTTGGTTGTTTGCTCAAAATCAACTTCCCCAATTTTCGCGGAGGCATCAATACGACAGTCATCGTCTCATCGGTCGCTGTTCAGAAAGAAGTCAGCAGTAAACCATCAGAAGTAATATTGTGATTTATTATTGTAATATTTGTTCACAGACCTTAGTAGAAATATTTTTTATATGTTGGTGTTACAATAAAGAATTCTCAAGCGGCCAATCGGTGTTTTGGTTTTTGCGTCCGTTATTACTAAGCGTTTCTGAAAAACTTCAAGGAACAGCGTGAGCCCGAGCGTAGCAAGAGCTGAGCATTAACGGTTTACGAGACGTGACTGACATCAGTGGTCCTAGGATAGAACCCTGTGACATTCCTGATGACGAGCTGTGCCAAGATGATCGGACTCAGTCAACCTTAGTACAAAATTGCCTGTCGGTTAGGTAGTCCTTTAACCATGACAGAAGTGGCTCACCTATACCTGCCTGACTTATTTTATGTAGGAGAAGGTCATGGTGAACGGTGTTAAATGCATTCCTCAAAGTCTAGGAAGACCACATGGACTGGAACATTCATATCCCAGCATGATGTCCAGTCGTCCCAAGCTGAAAGTAGGTTAGTAACGCAGGATCTGCCTTTTCTGAAACCATGTTGGGGTTCATGTAGTATATTAGACCTATCGAAATTTTCCCTGATGCGGTCATCAATAATACTTTCCAGTACTTTTGATGCCACTGGGAGTAGAGCTACTGGTCTATAACTAGTGGCATTTTGCTTTTCCCCGCCCTTGAAGATTGGAGAAAGGATGGTTCTTTTCCAACTCCCTTGGCAGTTTCCCCGAATCCATTGAGTGTTGGAACAAGTCGCACAGGAGCCTACAGAGAGCTTCGGCGCACTGTTCCAGAACGGATGGCCTGATGTCGTCACAGCCTGGGGACTTCCCAGGTGTGAGTCACTGTAGCTTCCTTAGTACTATTGTGGGGTTTATTTGGGGAGTAGCCACTAGGTCTTCCTCCTGTGAAATAGTGGTTCCACCATTTTGGTCCGGAACTGTAATACCCACATTGCTGTTTAGCTGTTCGGGGAAGGCTGGATTGAATGTTTCAGCCATCTCCAGACTAGTGAGATATTGACCGTTTGGGCCTACTAAGGCACATGCCCCCAGGTTTGTTGGTTTTCTTTCCGACATGAATCAGTACCAGCTTTTGGGGTTTGCTAGGAGTTTTTTAGCAAGGTTAGCCTGGAATGACCTCCTGTCCCTCCTGACTCTTGCATTACACCGGTTCCTGAGTTCGAGGTATGCATCGCGGTCGGTCTGACTCTCAGATACACTCCACCAAACCAAGCCTTCCGCTTTGTTTGCAGAATACGTTGCGTGTTTCTCTTCAACCATGACGTCTTTCTTTTTGGCTGTGTTGTGACTAAGAGAACGGTATCCGAGGCTACTGTATGAATAATCTGTTTTACCACCTCCCAGCGTTCATCCACGGATAGGTCGTCCCATGCTAAGGGCCAGTCTGCGTCGGACGAGAGCCTTCACATTTCAGCATTGCCAGCCTTGCTGTAGCACAGACATGGTCGCGTAACATCCCACTGCAAACGCTCACGGAGAACATGATTGAAACCTATGACTGCATGGTCACTACTTCCTAGAGGGGTCATGATCTGAACGTTTTCGACGAGTAGTTGGTCACTAGTTAGAATATAGTCCAGTTTTGATGACTTTCCACTAGGGACCCACCCAGTGTCGTCTCCAACATTCTCAGTCAGTCCCGTGTTCCGAATAGTTAGCAGTAGGTTTCGGCCAAATTCTCCCTTAGCATACCCCGAGCCAAGGTTCAGTGATGGGGCATTGAAATCTCTAGCTATGGTGATTTGGTCGTAGCCCAAATCTCGTATCCCTGTGATAGTGCTGAACAGTAGCTGATTGTGCCCTGCCCCACAGGTGGGGGATCGGTAGATGTCACCCAGTAAGTGCTTGGTGTGGCCTACGGTGAAATGACACCACAAGGAGTCTGGGAGTTCAAAAAGTGGTGGGTCCGTATCGCGCACACATTTAAGTTGCCTATCAAAGTATATAGCAACTCCCCCTCCTTCCTTATTATCCCTGTCTCTCCTGACCAGAACCATATCACCTATACTGATTTGCAAGTTTTCCGTTCTCCACTGAAGAGTACGGCATGCTCTTCTACATGTTTGACGGCAAAGTTAAACTTTCGACACCACTAACAACCAATCAGCAAACGACCTTGAACGAACCAATTACATTAATGAGGCATATATGATGAATGGAAATGTATATTTATAGAAAAAAAGCACAAAATAGAGAATGAAAAAGCTACATGGGATATCTTTCTCAAACATGTGAGAGAAACATCTCCCAGTTTAGCATGGGACTGTCAATGCTTTTCCATCTGCTATCCTTTCGACGAATCCCTTTCGGAGGGAGGTGTCATACAAACCTATTACCCAAATATTGTTCGTTCGCTAGCGACCACGGTTGTATTTCTTTTTTATCAGCACTGTCTCATCGACACGCACGATAACGTCTTCCCCACCTAGCAAACAAGTGATTTTCCCCATTTTCCATGATGCGATGTCTCTGCAATGCTGGTACCACTGAACTGTTGAGACATGGCTATTCTCCATCTCGGCAGCTGCTGCTCTCACAGCCTGTTTCAACACCCATTAGTTGCAGATATACAAAATCTGGGTTAGGGAGAGATGCGATCTAGTGAAAGTAAGTTCCTACGAAATATTAAAATTATCAGCATACCCTCTCCAGATGTACAAACCCATCAGTTGATTTGGTATAGCTTTTTAAAGTAATGATACAACCACACAAACAAATTCGCTCTTTCCGGAGCAACTCAAATCCAAGAAATAGTGGAAAACACTAACCTCCTCGAATTGCAACTGTAGCGTTGTAAGGTCACGCATTAGAAATGAATCAAGCGCTATACAACATTGAACTGCGTTCGTGAACCTCATTGGATAATTCGACATCGTTCGTGAATCTCATTGGATAATTCGCTGATTGGTGGTTAGTGGTGTCGAAAGTTTAACTTCGCCTGTTTGACTAAGCTTTCTCGATTCACCAATTAAGTTCAGGTTGAACGCCGATTGCTGCTTATTATTCCATACGTCCCGTCAGTTGGTAGCCTTGGAGTTTTTGTCATACAAGAACCGGTTACTAAGAAGTAAGCACAGATAAATGTGTAGTCGTGACTTTCGGAATTTAGGTTGGGAATGGGCCTAAACACATCGCTGTGGTCAGAAGTAGTCTCCAGAGCTTAAAGAAACCCTTTTGTGGATACTTAGTGTCGTAAAGTGAGCACCACAATGCATCAAGAAATGAAGTGAGCACTGTGAAATGAAATTCACTTGCTTTTAAGCGGAAAATCAGGTGGATTTTAGCCCCATTGTTTCTTCAAAGCCCCATTAGGCAGAGTAAGTTTTCGTAGTGTATGGACGTACAACCGGCAGATATATGCGAAAATAACCATCTGGATTTGGAAATAGCAGCAAATAGTTAGGCAGCCTGCTGAAACTTTGAGATACGAAAATTTTCCGTCACTTATATTGCATCTGATTTCTTGGATTTATTTTGTTTTAATTTTTCAACTGTGTCCAGATTGTATTACTCTCGTAATTATTTAAAATATTTTCAACCCGATGATTTACGTGTTTATAATAACTCAAAGGAAAAGAATTATGGTGGGTAGCAATGACCCTTAAAGTGTACTCCAATGCATCAGATGACCGTTCCTGTGATTATGAGCACAAATTGCACGTCTTCATCGGACAAGATTAATTGCTTGGATGCTTAATATGTTCAAATATTTACGCAATACATGTATAATAGCGCTTCAAGAAAATTGGCTCCACGATTCATATGATGACAATTTAATCTCCTGAATGGTTTCAATACGTCCAGACAAGACCGAAGTAGTTCATGGAAGAACCGAGGTGGTGGTGTGGCTACTTTTAACAGTTCTCAGTGGTCTGTTGGCAACAACGTCTGCTTCAGAATTCTCAAGTGTTAACATTGACTGTATAACTGTTAAATATCGACCTAAACACGCGTCTAAGTACAACTTCATTCACATCACGAACATTCATGTCACACCTTGTTGTAGCACTTCAGAACTATCTATGCTTGGTGGTGAATTCACTATTTTCGCTGCCGCCTCTTTTGGAAACTCAATGTCCATAGTGGCAGGTGATTTTAATTCTTTCAACTGCAGCTTTCTTACAGTGCTAGGTCATGAAAATGTCGTTAGCTTTCCCACCCGATTAGATACTTCTCTCAATCTTGGATTATAAATGACTGCAGAATATACGAAGCTCATAAAAGAGTCCCACTGTTAACTCAGATCATTATACCGTACGGGTTTTACCCCAAAATTTATGGAAAGTTACTCAAGAGAACCTTTTCAACATTTCCAATAAATTTGAACATGGAGAATGTTTACAATCTTAGGAGCATGCTCAAAGACACGAGGTGGGACCTGTTTAGTGAAGAGTCTCTCGATGACACAATCTCTAATATTACATGTTATCTCGAATATTGTCTTTTCACCTGTTGTCCCAAAGAAACGCCCTTCATCAGATTTGACCGTTTCTCCTCCGCTGAACTCCAAAAGCCTTGCAGGCATAAAGAAAAGTTCTATAAAATGAAGGATAACATAGGTTTGAAAAGAATTAACATCCTAAACAAGTTTGAAATGCACAGATTGAATTCGATCTACAACGAAAAGTTTATACTCTGTAAAAATGCATCTTAAATATAGAAACTTTTGAAAGAAATTACTGGTGGTAAGCAGATGTTTGAACAATAAACAAGTCCTTCACACATTCTCCCACAAATGCCAAACATCCTAGTGTTAGTAGTGTTAATGAAACCTGCTTCCCTGGTTTCAATACAAATGATGTTCTAAAATGTCTCCAGCATCTGAGCCAATCTTGTAGCCTGGGTCCAGATGGTTTGCATAGTGTCACCCTTAAAAAGTGTGCAGATATCGTGTTCACCTCTCATGGACATATTTAATGAATCTTATTCCAGAAATGTCGTACCAGCCATTTGGAAGGACATTAAAATTGCACTACACCTAAATCGTCTACTGGAACATGTTTTAAATTGAGACCTATTGCTATTACCTCCCTTTTCTAAAAGCTATGAAAAAGTTACTCTTACTTAATCTTCAACCTTCACTTAAAGCCTTTAACGATCCCGAACAATTCACCTATAAACACAGTACTTTAGATGCAGCTGCAGTCTTCAATCATAACATTGTCTCCATTTTGGACAAGGAGGCTAAATTTGTCCGCTACACCTTCCTAGATTCCTTATGTGCTTTCGACTCATAACCTAGGGACATTTCGTTAAACAGGCTTGCTGAAACTCAAACTAACAGTTGGGTTGTCAAATGTCTGCATTCTTATTTCTCAAGAAAAAAGCAGTACACTGTAGGTCAGCGAAAGTCGTACACTTAGTTGCTTACTGAGGCTTGTGTCCCTCATGGTGCTGTCCTTTCTCCTTTTCTGTTTTCTTTCTTCTTGCGTTACTTGCCTCACTCTGATGATGAAGTGAACTTTGTTAGGTACGCCGATGATCCAACTATTTCAACGCCTGTAAACTCCCAGCCTGACTGTACTAAGATGAACAGCTTTCTATCAGGAGTTAGCAAATGGTTTTCGTCTAACGGTCTTAAACTAAATCCTTCTAATTATCAGACCGTTAATTTCATTTTCCGATGTAAAAGAAAGTTAAATGAAGCTGTCGGTTCCAGTGACCGTTGCAAAATTGATGATAATGATGTACAAATCAAGTCTGAAGTTAAGTATCCTGGGTTAATTCTTTCTTCTGACCTATCCTGGTTTTCCCATCTCTTAGCGATTTGTAAAACAATATTTCGTCTGACTTTTTTACATGAAGAAGTTAGGGCACTCAGGCATAACCCAACCCCTCCTCTTACAATTTGTCAACTCTTGGATCTTACCTATTCTTCTTCACTGTTCACTCTTGTTCTTTCCTGGATTATCCAAAAGAGATTATGTCATACTTCGTAGAGCTCTGAAGACTGTCAGTAGAGTGAGTTGTATCCCTTTGGGCCATATCGTTGGTCTCGTCATTGATAGGCACTTGATTTCATGCAACAAATTTGCTAAAGGAATTTTGTCATACTGTGAGCATCCACCTCACCACCCGCAGCTCCGACCTTGTGTCTCCTCAGGTAAAACAAGAAGTCTTTTCAGAAGACTTTATGCACGTACGTCTAGGTATAAAAATTCTACTATACCATATCTGGCAGCACGTACTTTGTGTGATGAAAATAGTTTTAGGCATGAACTAAATAACTAACTAACCTTCTTTGCACTACTAAATTAACCATTTCCTCCACCTTTACAACATCAAGCATTATTGTTATTGTACTTCTGATATTTATAACCCTCTCGAATTTGTGTTTTTGTTTGTTTATTTCTTCATAAGTGTGAAGAAAATTTAGGTTGTGTTGTAACTATTAATTTTGTATTTCCCTTCACCGTACTGTATCAGCGGAACATTAGATTCAATGATCTTTAAGATGCTAAAATTTCCAAACTGAATCGACAATACTGTTTGAAACAAACCCACTGTTATTATTATTACATTTGATATTCTCAATTCACACTTCGAATATTTTTGACTTTATATCGTAAAAATGGACAAATTCCTCCGGATAATTTTGTTTTAATTTCTAATTTTGTTGATATTTTGAGTAAATCGAATGCAATATTGCGACAAATGCTGAGAATTCCATTCTGTATTACAGTTACTGTCTGTTTGGGAATAAAGTAGATTATTGTTATTGCGTAGACTCTCCAATGATTCGAACTGTAGCGTCTCAGTCACCCGTAATTATTCCCCGTGTAAACCTACCTGTTCAGAGATGAGAATGTCTTAATTGTCAAGATTTTCTGAAAGGTGAGGAATAATGGGTAGGCAATTAAGGCTGTGCTCAGACTAGAGGTTGCTGAATATGAAAAAGTATGTAGAAGAAGAAGGTTTTGATACCATATTCTTGACAAACTGAATATACACACAATAGTAGTTATATATAATTGCAGCTGTGCAGTCAACAGAATAGTTTAGCCGAGAGAATCTTTTTGTCGGATTTTCGTTCCTGTTTCCTCGACATAAATGCTGATAGAGGTTTATTTACGGTTCTGTGAAATTTTTCTTGCTTACTTCTTAGTTAACTAATTATTATTCTGTTCACCGCTGATTCATCAGTTACATATGATATTCAAATATGAATAGGAATGATAGTCTCTGGTGTCTTCCAAAGGTAATAGATGTATTTTTAACCTAATCATTTATTTTGAGAAACCCGTCGGTTCAACGGGGAGAGAATAACTTGGCACAAACTAGTGTGTCTGACAGGATCAAAGATGACTCGAAGTAAAACTGCCTGCTAACTTTCTCAATCTGTTGAATGTTTTCAAGATCCCCGGAAAGGTATCTGATGGAATATATACGAGCTGTTTCGGACTGCGCTCTAAATTTTATGCTCACCATAAAAGACATCTAAGATATATCAGCTGTTTTCAGATGACTCTGCAGCATGACGTTGAAGTAGGACATTCAGGATATTTGTAAGAGACGCAGATAGCTCTAGATATCGTAGGTGTATATATCAAATACCAGCTGAGTGGTAATATTTTAATTAGATTGCAAAAACTGATAGTTATTATTATAGTTACTGATTGAAAAGTATCATCTCCATCTGATTTCATATCAGTCATCATACCCAATTCAGCAGATTGTATCTGTCACCTTGGACAACGAATCGAAAACATCAGAAAAATCATGGAGTTTCTAATGATAAAACTCGAAATAAATTGTCTTTAAGGGTTGTTTGTGGCGAAAAACATTGATTTGTATAACAACATCTCAGAACTTTTGGTTGTACATTGAATCAAGGTGAACTGCGCAACTGCTACCCCTGAAGGTCAGCTCCACCAAATGAAAGAATCATCGTAGTGTTGAGATATATCGTGAGCCTACTTCGTACGTCTTCTTTACTGACTGTTGTAATAAGTAAACATTTTAAAACTTGCCGTTAGTCATCTGATTTGTAAGCAATGATTTGATAAATATTCGGTTGTCGGAATTTACTTTCATTCTTCAAACAAGTAATAAATCCGACCACTTGTTATGCGTGAGGAATTTTTACATTGTGTTGAATTACTGCGAACAGTGTGCTTATACTATTTTGTACTCCTGAGTCTTGTCTAAGACCAATGAATAACAAACGGCTCTGTGTCAATAGAAAATCCCAAAGCAATTTATCATTGCTTCGTAGTTCTCCAGGTGGTATCCTTTTCTCAAGTGTAGCCGGTGGTCCTCTGCATGTTCATTCTCCAGACAGAAATTCTGAAAACTTTGCTGCAAAGTCTACTGATGGTGAATATGGAAGGGTTGCCAATCCTGTATCTTGTTTAATAGTTTGTTAGACCCTAATATAGAGTTGCCAACCATCAGTGTTCGCGAAGTTGATGAAATACTTAGCAGTTTAACAACTCCAAATTCCTCCCCAGTCAAGACAGCAAGTGGTACTTCTGGCATAATCAATGCCCATCCCAATTACTGTGATACACGTGATGGTTTGTGTCATAATGTTGCCCAGCACAACAATAAGCAGTCATTAGAGAAGAACTTATTTGATGGAGTGGAGTGCTCACCAAATCCTGTGGAAACAAACAGTGTGAAAAATGCAAACATCACAGAACGAAACCTAAATGGTATTTCACAGATTTGCATTAAAAGTAATGGCGCGGGTAGAATATCTACGTCAAGTACATGTCGTAATGCAGCTGAAAATTTGTCTAGTAGCAAATATACTCTTGGAAATTCTTTTTTGCGAAGTACGAGTTTTATGTGTCCTGAGAGAAAGCGTCACACGGATACTGACCTACGTACGAATCAAGCTAACCGTAAAAATAACACGAAAACTGTATCTTTGCAGTCTATGATGGATATCCTACCATTATTTCCATCTTGCCGAAGTGTAGCTGAATTAGGTGCTTTGGCACTTGGGCCTGAATCTGAAAAAACGACAGATCATAGTTTCCATAAACAAAAATCTGTGTCATTGCATCCCAAAGCATGTTCTGGTACCAACCTGTGCAAACCACCCTTTAAAATGCAAATTTCTAGTTCTTCTCGTGATCGTTCTCCTATTGGTAGTTTGGATCTAGCTACTCATAGTAGATACCAAAATGCAAGTGCTTCAAGTGTTCAAGAAGCGACTAAATACCGACAGGCCTACCTTTCTGTACGCAAAGCGAATCAAGCCAAGGTTTTGTCAAAATCCACTACGACTGTACCATCCTCCGTTCTTGAGAGCAAAAACCAAGACACACCGAAGAATCATCATGTAAGTCGAACTATTCACAGTTTATTTTCACTCCATTTCATTTGAATACGTGTCTATTTAACTTGTGTTTCGAAATGTTTTTCTGAAGTGACTTTGTGATGAAACTTCTACTAATATGTATTAACACTGAATTATTCGCTAGGCAAAGCCTTAGTATTTTAGTAACTGTGTATAGCCGCCTCAATACTTGTCCAAACAAAAAGCGGCTTCAAGGTTTTATCACTTATTAGCACTTTTTCTCTAGATTATGAATTCACTTGCAAAATTAGAGCTGTTTTATTTGCTAGCAAGCTAAATGTATCCTTATTTCCACACTCCAAACAACAATTAACTGGAAGGAAGTGATCTAAATTTAGTCCCAAATATGGCTTTCATTTTGTGTAGTTCATTTACACGACCCTGGACATAGTATGTATCAACTAGAAGCATGTATTTTATTTTTTGTTCTAGTCGGAAAACAAAATTTTAGTGTAAAAAACAAAGCTTGTTTCAGGCGTCAGAAGCAAATTACCTTCTCTTTGAAGTAGAACTTCACAAACGGAGAACGGCTGGGAAAACCATTGAAAAACAGCGATGCGACCTTAAATAACGGTCTATAGCCTATGTTGATGGCCAAGCAAAAAATTTGACATCAGTCCATGAAGTCTTCGACGGTTAATTTGAACCACGTAGAATTGCTGTGGGCGGACGGATTAAAGTCTTGGAGATGGTAAGAACTGATGGCTGAAGACTATTAGTGATATGGTTCAAAATCTTTCTCACCAGCACAGATGCATCCATTCTTTGTAATCTGCCGTATCCATTATAACTCCTAATGTTTTTCCATGTTGCAGTTCTTTCTCCTACTCATTTCTGAGTATTATCATTCTTCCGAATCACCTTTTTCCTTTTTCGTCTACCTTTGTGTGCTAAATGGAGCATGATAAGTCAGACTGATACGCTTCTGTGCCAAAAATCATTAAAATCATTGGGATACGTACGAACCTGAAAAAATTAATCCATGTTCCTCTTGACACCAATATTGGTAGAATACAAACCTGTTTCAAATTTGTTAGGATTCAGTATGAGATGAAAGTAGTTTTAGAAGTGACTTTTTTCCATCCACCAAATTTTTGGTTATCATTTTGGTAATTCAGACCATCTATCCGGTGCACTTGAACAGAGAAAGAAGAAACATTGGCGCAGAATAATCTGGATCCGCCTTATTTCGTTGGTTCTCATCAGCACCTGCGTACAACCAGAATTTTTTAATAAAAATAAGTGTACAATTTTAACAAACCTTTGTCCATTAGCAAGCATATTGCCAAAGCGTCATAGTAAAATAAGGCGTTGAGATTTAGGGACCGAATTGTTTAAGCTCTTCAATCGCCAAACACCTGATTGTCACAGGACACCGAGTAGATGTGCTAGAATCATTCAAAATAATTAACGGACAAAATACCTCAAGTCTGAGGTTTGCTGAAGCTATAGCAATGAAACGATTGAAGCCTGACTTATGTGTCCAAAAAGAATCCGTTGTTGGACTTCAGTTACCCTGGTGACTTACTTCTTAATAACTCTTTGTTTTCTAATTTTGTTGGCTCATCTTCTCACTCCACCTCACCCCTTTTATTTTTCGCTTGACTCTCTTAAGAGATAATTTTTCTTGATCTTTTGAGTTCTGCTCACTGTATCACATCATCAACCTCTCATCTGACCTCATGTGCATCGAAATTTTAAAGTTTCGATCTTCTCTTATCTCATTACGTAACTATTGCTAATTGTCTTTTGTTACCACCCCAACAACACAACTGTCAAATAATTTTTTTCCTACCAATATATATCGTAACACTTTAGACACCCTGTAAATCTCAACGCCTTATTTTACTATGACGCTCTGACATTATGCTTGCTAATGGACAAAGGTCTGTTAAAATTGTACATTATTTTTTATTAAAAAATTCAGGTTGTACGCAGATGATGAAAACCAACGAAATAAAATGGATCCAGATTATTCTGCGCCAATGTTTCTTCTTTCTTTGTTCAAATATCCGGTACACGTTTTCTTGTATTGTGGTACGTAAGGCACGCCTATTTTCTGGCGAATGTTTGTGGTGTTATTCAAATTAGATGAAAGATGGTTAGAAGATCAGACCTGTTGGTTAGAATGAATCACATTAATGCGTAACACTACAACGAATTTTGCCATAAAGCTTGTGGCAGTCTACTCAATTCATCATTTCAAACTAAACAGCAAAGTAGTATTATAATAGCCTCAGAAACTGAAGTTGCGTCATAGGCAAACGCGTGGCACATAAATTTGTCTTTAGCCTTTACTTTTTAGGCATTTTAATCAGTTTAATGCATAAACTTGTATTCAGTTACCTATTTTAATGTGTGTAAAACTTGGGCACTGCTAGTAAGTGATTTCATATTAGTTTGTTTATTAGATATATCACACAATCAGTGAAACAGTATTATTTACTGAACGACAAAGTTTCGAACACACTTTATTGTTCATAATCATATCATCAGTTATAATCACACGACTTTGAAACTTGAGTTTTTATATTTTTCTTTGTCCTCTCCTATTTGTCACCGTTGCGGTAGTAGAATCTTCCAAATATCTGGGTGGACAGGGGTTGAATTATTCCCATTACTTGTATATGCAGTTTCAATAAACAAAGCTTCCGTTACCAATCTCTCCCTCCACCCTGTTACATTAGATTTTAAAACTACTGTCATCTTGTCCCAGCCTATGCTGTATGGTTGTGTGTAATAACATGTAGTGCTATAGCTTTGTCACAATGGTTTATATGTATTCAGTGAGAACTCAGTTAAGAACAACCGACTTTACATGTTGTAACAGACTACAATATATCATGTTATAATTAAGTTACTAGGAATAGGTTTATTTTCATGTATCGAGTTATGAGTGAGATTTATTGTGTAAAAAGCTGATGGTACTATTCAGTTGCCCAGGCTGATTTAGGCAGGACAGAATCTATAAACTGAAACTATTGATTGGAAGATAACTGTCTAAGCCTATAAGCTACATCTCTGTCATAGTGTATTTATTCCTTGTCATCCAGCTTCTGCAAATCTTCACTTTCTTATTTCCCATGACTGACTGACTGACTGACCGATAATTACATTTGTTCTCTCTGTTTTTGTCTGCTGTCTCCAAAATGTGGCACATTCGTTTGATGATGCAGCTTACATGTTCATGTGTTACACTTATTGTTTAAAGGCTAGTAATACAGGCTGCTTATTCGGACCAGACTCTGTCTGTCTGTCTGTTTCCGACACAGAACTTTGCACATATGTGCGGAAGTTCAAGTCGCCACACTCCATGTAGCACACAAAGCAAGAGGAGAAGGTACAAGAAAAGCATAATAGAAACAGTGAGCAGAGGTGTGAGACAAAAGAATAGTAATAACGAAGAACAAAACAGTTTCATTGGAAATCATAAGTCACAAGGAGTGGATGCATCTGCGCCACTGAGAACGGTTTTGAGCCATGTCACCACTTGTTTCCAACCATTGGTTTTTACTGTTCCGGGACCCCAACCAGGAAGTCTACATCCTCCTACGTGGCTTAGACTAACTGTTGTAGATTTCATTGACTGATGCCATGTTTTTTTGACCTCCGCTAGCTTTTTTCTAGCCTGACCCTATATCCGCTAACATTGCTCGTCGAGGAAGGCGATGACTAGGCATGCGTAACAAATGCCCTAACCATCTCAGTCTTTGTAACTTCACAACTTTGTCAATTGATTTCCCCTGTTTATCTAGAACTCGACTCCTAATCTTAATATTGCTCACCTTATTATGCCACTTTACACGGGAAATAGAACGCAGGCACCTATGATCAAAGACAGCTAGCCGGCTTTTTCATGTCTTCCACTCTCAGTGGCCAGGTCTGACAGCCATAAAGGAGGACGGAGCGGACTGATGAGCAGCACACCCGCCCTTTGGTCGATATTCGGATATCTCGTCTACGCCAGAGTCGGCGTAAACTGGCAAATGCGAAACGAGCCCCCTGTATCCGTGCTGAGATTTCGTCAGAGATCAACGCTTTAGCGTTGGCTGATGGTACTTCCGGAATAAGTGAAGCGGTCAACGTGCTCTACCACTTCACTTCTTATTTCTAATCTAGACGTCGGTGTAGTCTGACCAGACTAGTAGGATGAACAGTATTCTAGGCTGTAGCCTACTGGTTGACAGTTGAATTTCTCCTAGTTTCCCTTGTAATAAGCTCTGGCTCATCGGTTCGATCACTTTGATTCCCGATAATTTGACTATGCATTTGAACCCCATTTTCGTCTACTGAAATTTGAGCGTCTTTTAATGTCACAACTTGAAATTGCAGTTTGTTTAATTATGTGCCCATTATATTGCTATTATCACATGCTAATTGTATCATTATATAACATTTTTAACACTGATTTCTATTTAATAATAGGTTTCCTACCAAACGCCAAATAATGATCAACTTACAGTTCATTTAAAAGTTATCCCACCAAAACTCTCGCCTTATTCAACAAGTACAATTCAGATGATCGTTTCAAGCATATTGTAAGTAATTTTCTTCTTTGATTATAGCTTGATTCCACACAGTTTTTTTGGTAGAAGTATGGAATTTTCAACATGTGCTATCGGTAGTTCAAATTTTGCAGGCCGACATTGATATCAGATGTGTGTCGGTAGGGAATTGAACCCCGGACCCCACATGCATGGTCGGCGAGAGTCCTAACCGCTGTGTCACCGACGCGCTGTTGGGAATTAATTTTAGTTTGAATTTTACTCTGATTTTCAAATATTTTATTCCTTTGCCCTCCAAGAAGAACATAAGGCTTCAAGTTTTGAACTTTGGAGTGTGGTTGTTAGCCTTCTGTCTGTCTGTTTTCGATAAAGAACTTTGCACCGATGTACAGCAGTTCAAGTCGCCACACTCCCTGTTTTTAGCCTTACTTCCAACCTCCCCTCTTTACTTCCCGTCTTACTACCTGCCAGGTGAGGTTTATAAGTGCGGCGGCTGGAGATCGAACTCCGACCACGTGTGGTGTAGTTGGCGAGCATTCTATCACTGAACCACCGAAGCGTTATGCTGATTGCATTGATTTAATTATCTTCTATTTTTCTTTCTCTCCTTCACGTTCTCCAGTGGAACATAGGGCTTCAAGCTAGTGGCTTAAAGTTTCTGTAGCAGTGTTTATTTTTACAGGATGGATTAGCTAGTCTCATGCCCAACCTTTCCTCTTTACCAGCATTATTTCTAGCTGAGCGAGGTGAAGGAGTGCATCGGCCGGAGATCGAACCCCGGACCATGTACATGGTCGACGAGCGTCCCAACCGCTATGCCACTGACGCATACGATTTAATTATCTACTACGTTCTTATGTTATATTCATATATGGTAATCATCTGATCTGCGTCACTAGTTTTAGGATATCTCAATTTATAAACCTTGGCTAGTCAAACCAAGGTGATTTCTATTTTAAGTGTGTTGAATCGGCATCCGACGACGTACAAATCTGTTGCTTTTTTCTGTCTGTGACGAAATGAAATCGACTCAATTTGTACAATGACTTCCAGATGTCTGGGCAATTCTGATGTGATAAATATCGCAAAATAGTAGAAGTTAAAATATATGGACGAGTGTATCGGGTCGCAATGGCTGAATGGTTTACAAGCTCGCTCTGTCCCTCCTACTATTCATATTCATATCCAACAGTTAAAATAATGGTTATTAATGATATTATCAGTATATACATTTTTTAAATGAAGAACTGGTTACATCCACAGTTAATCTGGTTGATAAATTGGCGACCTGCTCTAAAAGTGCTTGTTTTTAAAATTGAAATCAAACAATGAGAGCTATTCAGTTGAATCACATAACCAGAGATGTTTGCTCTCTGTCTCCTTTGGTATGAGTGGTAGAACATGGTGGAAACTATTGAGATGAGACGTAGAATGTTAGGTAAGAAGAGTTAGTTAATCGATGAGGTTGTCAAGGTGAATCGATAGAGATGACCAGGATACGGTGTTGCGCATTCCGAGCAGCCGCCTTTCTCGACAAGCAATATTAGCTGGCATTGAATTAGGTTGAGGAAGAGTTAGAATTAGTAGTGGTTAAACCAAAGCCTACAATCAGCCCATGAAAACACCGACAATTTGGTTTGAGCCAGCCAGATAAGGAGAGTCGTAGACTGCTTTGTTGCTGTCCTTGAGATGGTAAGAACCACTGGCTGGAGCACAGACGCATTCCACTAAACTGTCATATTTCTTTCCATATTACTAATCCTTTCTTCCTCACATTTCTGTTTATTGTAGCAGTGTTGAGTCTCTTTTTTTCTTCTGTTTACCCCCTATGTGTACTACATAGTGTGACAGCTTTGAAGTGCTATATACTTCTGTGCAAAGTTCTCTGTTGAAATTTAGTGACTTAATTCAGAAGTGAAGTACCAATAACACTAAAAGCTGTATACATGAGGTGGTACACCACAAGTGTATATTCATAATTTCACTGTCGACATCTTTAACTATTGCTTAGAGTTTCCAAATGACACTTATAAATGAAATGTATTTCATTGTTAACAGCCTGGGAATATAACTGAGCTGCATCTATAAAGGTTCAGGTAGTATGACAGTTTAGTTTAACGTGACGTAAGAGCCTCTATTTTGTTGGTGAGTTGATGAGTAGTGACTGACTGACTGACTGACTGACTGACTAACTGGTTTCAACATAGGACTTTGCACCGATGTGCAGCAGTTCGAGCCGCCACACTTCACTCAGCATACAAAGCCAGAGAAGAAAGTAAACAGAAACGTACGTACGTAACACATGTCCTAACCATCTCAGTCCATATAGCTTAACAGCCTCGTCGACGCCTAACCTCAGTATTGCTTACCCTATTACACCAATTCACATGGGAGATAGAACGCAGGGACTTTTGATCAAAGACAGTAGGTCAACCTTTTCATGTCTTCCATTTTCAATGGCCATTTGTCACTCACAGCCATAAAGGACGATAGAGCGGACTTCTGAGCAATACACACGTCCTTTTATCGATAGCTGGATATCACGTCTACTAAGCCAGAGATGGCGTAAACTGGCATATGCGAAACTAGCCCTCTGTATCTGTACACAGATTTTGTCAGAGATCAACCCGCTGGTACTGGCTGATGCAACTTCTTAAATAAGTGAAGTGGTCAACACTCTCTACCACTTCACTTCTTATTTCTAAACTAGGAGTCAGTGTATTCCAGTCCTGTAACATCATCTTGCATTTGGCGGGAGCGAATCGCATGCCAAGGTGTTCAGAAGACTGCATTTCATCGGCGTCTTCATCGAGAAAGACTATATCATCTGCATATTTTAAGCCAACGAGATTATTCCCTGGTAACAAGTCAGTCCCTGAGTCACTGAAGTCAGTTAGGGTTAAGTCCATTAGTAAATCTATGATGAAGTTGAATGGCATTGGGGATAGTGAGTTGGAATCCCCGTCGGACACCACTAGTTGTTACGACTTCAGATGACAACTCGTCGTAGGCTCTCACCTGGCTGGCTGCATGAGTTCGAATAGAGTGCCTTGATCAGTGCAATGTATTTCCTCGGCATTACTTTTACAGTCAAGCATCTACAGAGTCGTATGCCACATTTAGGTCAAGAAATATAACGATTGTTGGACGCCGATAAGAATGCCTATGCTCCAGTATCTGCCGAAGGGTAAAGATATGAACAATACACCCTCTTCCTGGTCTAAAGCCTGCCTGGCTCTCTCGTGTTTGTGCCTCCCGAGCAACACTTAGTCTACACAATATTATTGAGCCTACGACGTTAGATACTATATTAGTCAAGCTAATCCCTCTGTGATTATTACAGGAAGACTTGTCTCCCTTCTTGTATATGGGGATAATCAGTGACTCACACCAACCCGATGGGACTTCCTCTGATTCCCAGATGCTTCTTAGTACCTCAGTTAATGCAGGCAATAAACTGTCCCCACTGTACTTAATTACCCCTGGAGTTATTCCATCAGGTCCCGCTGCTTTTGCCTTTTTCAGATTAGTGACAGCTTTAGTAACCTCAGTTAGGGACGGAGGACCTGTGTCTATATCCCATTCATGGAGGTGTTGGATGTTCGGTAAGTTGAGTATGACTGTAGGCCAATTAAACTGCTCCTCAAAGTGTTCTTCTTCCAACGTCCTAGTCGTCTATCCTGGGAGCTAATTATGGTGCCATTTTTCTCGGAGATTGTTTCACTTATCTTATGCCTTTTACCACCTGTTTCCCTGATAAGCCTAAATAGTTGTCTGGTATTACCAATCGCCGATGCCTTTTCCACCTCCTTCGCTTTTGTCGCCCACCACTGTTCACGATCGTTACGAAGACTTCTTGTTGGTTTGCATTTGATTAGCTTTCGCTCCTCATCATAATAATAACTCCCCGGAGTCAGTATTCTTGTGTCAGTCAGTTCGGATCAGGTTGTAGAAATCTAAGGCTCTTAATAACAGCTTTTACAACTGTGATTAATAAGATATTCATCTCTACCTTTGCTTTTATCATTTTTATACTAACACTACCTTCCTTTGTCTTTTTTTACCCTACTCAGTGCCCTCATCCAAGATGTGGTCGTAGATATCAGGCTGAGATAGGCCTTCTACGTCATTTGGTTAAATATCATGGGGAACAGATTGAATTACCTCGAAGAACTAGTTCTGCAGCCAATCAACGCTTGGTTAGACGTCCAGCTTCAGAGGAAAGAACTATTACTTCAGTTGGATTTGATGAAACTGATGAAATAGTGGTGAGTTCTTTTCTTTTTCTCTTCAATTTTTCACTCGTGTAAAACTTTTAATTTATCGTTGTTGTTGTTTTTTTGTTTTGTTTTTTCATCGAAGAGTGTAAGCACAGTTCCACATTAGGAAATATTCATGTCATGTTTTTTGAGTAATAATCAACTAGATATAATTTATGATTGGAGGATTTCATCATGAGCTGACACCGGTCAGAGAACCATTGGTAAACTGCAGAGAGTACTGCCAAACAGCTGTTTCCTCCATCCTAGTTTGAGACTCGTCAGTGGTACGCACCCACCCCGCTGGGGTTCGAACCAGAACCTTCTAGTTACAGGGCTAGCAAGCTCGTAGGCCATTAAGCCACTGGGTTTTTGTTTGTTCTTTTTTGTTTGGTGTGCCTCAGTAGCATATTTATCACTCCTCCCCTGTGAGACGGCAGCAGGAAGCGCGGTCGTTGTTAATCCGGGCCACGGCCGATCCGGCATGAAATTTTGTGATTTTGTATTGGACATGATGTTGGATTGGGTAGCTGCTTTTTGTTTAACCGCTATCCAAACAACCTGCCTGGCATGGTAGTACCTCAAGAGACATAAGTCTCAGCCAGTATAGCTTGATTAGGTCATTGCGGTGTTCAAGCCCGACCACCGTCAAGGTAGCAGCTTTCGGTCGGACTAGCTGTCTTTGATCATAGGTGCCTGCGTTCTATTTCCCGTGTAAAGTGGCATAATAAGGTGAGCAACATGGAGGTTAGGCGCAGAGTTCTAGGTAACAGGGGGAAATCTATCGACGAAGTCGTGAAGTTACAAAGACTGAGATGGTTAGGACATGTGTTACGTATGCCAAGTCATCGCCTCCCTCGACCGAAGAGCAATGTTAGCGGATATAGGGTCAGGCTGGAAAAAAGCTAGCGGCGGTCAAACAAAAACTTGGCATCAGTCAATGAAATCCACAACAGTCGGTCTAAGCCACTTAGGAAGGTGTAGACTTCCAGGCTGGGGTCCTCGGGACTGTAAAAATCTATGGTTGGAAACAATTGGTGACATGGCTCAAAATCGTTCTCAGTGGCTAGCGCAGATGCATCCACTCCCTGTGACTTATGATCTTCAATGAAACTGTTTTGTATTTCTTTATTACTCCTTTGTCTCACACCTCTGCTCACTGTTTCTATTATGCTTTTCTTGTACTTTCTTCTCTTGCTTCGCGTGCTACACGGAATGTGGCGACTTGAACTGGCGCACATTTGTGCAAAGTTCTATGTCGAAAACAGACAGACAGACAGAGAGACAAGCCACTGGGACCCGATTCAATGGCAGTGCATGAATTCTAACTTCTGTCAATTCATACACGACATAGCGCAACCGCTTTGCAATGTCTTTATCGATGATGAAACCCTCCAACCAATCAAACAAAATCCGTAGAAACCAATACCTGCAAATATAATTTCCTCGTTATTCTTATTCTAATTGTTGACGTCTACTGAAATTCACACTTCTTTTGTGGTAATTTCCCTTCTTTATGTTCATTCTTTGCGTTCTGGATATTGGACACAAGACTTCGAGCATTTGAAGTTTTAGAGTAGCAACGGTATTTTTTTTTAGTGGATGGGACTGCTGGCTTCATATTGAACCTTCCCTATATTTTGCGCCTTACTATCGGTTACTCTAAACTAGGCGAAAGGTTTAAGAGTACTATGTCAAGGAATCGAATATGGATCTCGCGCGTTGCTGGTGTGTTAGCACTCTACCATTGAACCACTGATGCACTTTAGAGTAGTTTTTCCTTCTGATTACGAGGGGATGAGAATTAACCCTAACTCACTTCAGAGACATAGGGATTGACTTGCTACCATCAGGGAATAATCTCGTTGACTTAGAATATGCAGATGAGTAATAGTCTTTCTAGGCGAGGACGCTGACAAATGCAGAGCTGCAATCTTCGAATGTTCGGCATACGATTCGCTCCCGCCAAATGCAAGATTATGTTACGGGACTGGACTACATCGACTCCTAGTTTAGAAATAGAAAGTGAAGTGGTAGAGCACGTTGACCGCTTACTTACTTGGGAAGTACATCAGCCCCAACGGGTTGATCTCTGACGAAATCTCAGCACCTATACAGAGGGCTAGTTTGGCATATGCCGGTTTTACGCCGTCTCTGGCTTAGTAGACGTGATATCCGACTAGCTACCAAAGGACATGTGTACTGCTCAGAAGTTCGCTCCGTCCTCCTTTATGACTGTGAGTGATACATGGCCATTGAGAGTGGAAGACATGAAAAGCCGGCTAGCTGTCTTTGATCATAAGTGCCTGCGTTCTATCCCGTGTTCGGTGGTGGTATAATAAGGTGAGCAATATTGAGGTTAGGCGTCGAGTGCTAGGTAAAGAGGGAAAATTAATCCACGAGGCTGTGAAGCCACATCGACTGAGATGGTTAGGATATGTGTTACGCATGCCTGTCTATTCATCGCCTTCCTCAACGGGCAGTGTTAGCTGACATAGTATAGATCAGGCTGGAAAACACCTAGCGACGATCAAACCAAAAACATGCATTAGTCAATGAAATCCACAACAGTTAGTTTAAGCTATCCAGTCATGTAGGGAGGGAAGTGTAGACTTCCTGACTGATTGGGGTCCTCAGGGCGGGAAAAACCAATGAAGGCTAGCGAAAATCGGTGATATTGCTCAAACTCATCGTTTCAAAGGCTGGCTAGCGCGGATGCATCCACTCCTTGTGATTTATAATTTACGATGAAACTATATTGTTCTTCGTTATTACTATTCCTTATGTCTCTTAACCCTGTCTACTGTCTCTATCAAGCATTTCTTCTACTTTCTTCTCTTGATTTTGTGCTACAAGGAGGGCAATCAACAAAATCCCAAAGCGTGACGTTCTCATAGTAGCCGGCGATTGGAACGCCCGCACTGGCCCTTCAGACGACGCGACAAAACATATACTAGGCAAACACGGTCTCGATCAGCGCTGCCGTAATGGTGATAGACTTTTATCTTTTTCTGATTACAATCGATTATATATCACCAACACTCGATTTCAACACCCCAGAAAACATCTTCTCACCTGGTATTCGAACGACGGTCGCACTGCACATCAGATCGACTACATCCTAGTGCGCTCACGCTGGATCTCCTCGGTGGAAGACTGTCGATCCTATCGTGGAGCAGAGGCCGGAAATAAAGGGGGATCAGACCATACTCTAGTTAGGGCGAAATTCAAACTTCGTTTAACGACACGCCAGAAGACGCGACCTCCGAAGCGTATCAATGTTGCCCCGCTTCAATGTTCTACAAGACGACAAGCCTTGTCCAAACAAATCCAGGCCGAACTAAGCACCGCAGATGAACCAACATCCACATCTTCTAATACACCCGAGACACGATGGAATCATTTCAAAGAAGTAGTCTCTAAAGCTTCAATGACGCATTTGGGTACCACATCCAAGAAGCAGAAAGACTGGATTTCAGAGCACACCATGCTTCTATCCTCGCAAGCCAGAGACGCTCGCCTAGCAAAGTCTCCAGTTTATCGCTCCCTCAGGCGCAAAGCTACACAGTCTGCTAGGAACGACAGAAATCGCTATTGGTCTAACGTGGCGACTAACATGGAAGCAGCAACAAATGTAGGCGATTTCGGAAAACTTTATCGCCTCTTACGCCAATCATCTGGCAAACGCCTTAACAGTCATGCTGTGTTACGCACAGCATCAGGAGAAATTATTTCGGACACCAATGGTAAGATGGAACGATGGGCCGAATACTTCAAGCAGCTACTCAATCGCGACGCTGGTCAACCGTCTCATCGACCGATACGACACTTACCAACACCCTACGTAGTTGACTGCGATCCACCCACTCCAACCGAAATAGCTAAAACAATTAACACACTCAGAAACAAAAAAGCTCCGGGCGAAGATGGTCTACCCCCAGAAATATACAAGGCCTGCACTCCAGCGCTAATCGATGCACTGCACTCGCTGTTCTGCTCAATTTGGGAGTCCGAAACCATTCCTTCCGATTGGAGCACCTCAGTTCTGCTACCGTTCCACAAAAAGGGAGACAGGTCAATATGCGAGAACTACCGAGGCATAAGTCTGATTGATATCGCTGCTAAGGTTTTTGTTTCCATTCTCCTGAACCGCTTCGCGGCCGAACGCCACGTGCGAACAAGGCCAAATCAAGCCGGATTTCGACCTGGAAGAGGCTGTGTTGATCAATTATTCACACTGCGAAGAATTTTGGAACACAGGGACAAATTCCAACAGCCGACGGTTGCCTGCTTCATCGACTTCCAAGCGGCATTCGACTCAGTTGATCGAGGAGCACTCTGGTATCTAATGGAGCTCGACGGAGTTCCGACCAAGCTAATCAACCTGCTCAGGTCATACTACTCCAACACCAAAGCTCGAGTCCGAGTGAACGGTGAAGAGTCCCGCACTTTTGAGGTAACCAGCGGTGTCCGGCAAGGTTGTCCAGCATCCCCCATCCTGTTCAATTTCACA
Source organism: Trichobilharzia regenti (assembly GCA_944472135.2). Classification (NCBI taxonomy): domain Eukaryota; kingdom Metazoa; phylum Platyhelminthes; class Trematoda; order Strigeidida; family Schistosomatidae; genus Trichobilharzia; species Trichobilharzia regenti. The sequence goes on along the minus strand of CALYDD020000107.1, from coordinate 1,768 downwards.
GTTGATTGGATTTTGCGGCACGCCCTAACCGAGCACCACGGCGTCCAACTTTCGCCCGATATTCACATAACCGACCTCGAATTCGCCGACGACGTCGTGCTGTTAGCTGAAAACTTCCCCGATATGCAACAGGCGCTCGACCAGATAAACCACCTCGCGTCTACTATCGGTTTGAAAATTAACACTTCCAAAACCAAAATGTTTTCGAACACATCCACCGGCAATGATGAAATCTTATCCTTAAATGGAGCACCTATTGAAATTGTGCCATCCTTCAGATATCTGGGATCCATAATGCTCCCCAACGGCCAAGCGAAAAACGAAGTGAATGCGCGAATCTCCAACGCCCGGAATGCGTTTCTACAGCTGAGGAGCGTTCTATGGAGCAAGAGAGAAATCAGTCTCAGGACTAAAATTCGGATCTACCAAGCTTCCATACGACCCGTTCTGCTGTATGGCTGTGAAACCTGGCCTCTTCGCGCGGAAGATTTACGCAGACTCGAGGTATTAGACCATTGGTGTCTCAGGTACATTCTGCATGTTCGTTGGCAGGACAAACTCTCCAACGAAGAAGTGCGTCGGCGTTGCTACAACATCAACCAAATTCCAGTACTGGTCCAACAACGCCGCCTTCGGTGGTTTGGCCATGTTCTGCGCCGACCAGATGACGATCTGGTCAAATCAGTTCTAAATCCCTCGCCATTACCATCTTGGCGATGTCGCAGAGGCGGACAGCTGAAGACATGGCTTGGTACAGTCAAGGCAGATATGGAGTGCCTGGGGCTACAAACGGTCTACGGACTCCGTATGTGGAACAAGAATTGGATATCCCTATCACAAAACCTTGCTTCAGATCGCCGCGCCTGGGCAGCGATGATTCGAGACGTTCATGAAGCCGGCTCATCCTCCCGTAGGAGATAGCCGAAGTAAAGTAAAGTAAAAGTACAAGGAGGGAGTGTGGTGACTTGAACTTCTGCACATCGGTGCAAAGTTCTATGTTGATTCCAGTCAGTTGACAATACCTCAACCTGAATACAACATAATGCTTATTTAGGACTTTCTAACAATCACCTTTGGGAACCTGCAGCACATGCAAAACAGACATCATACATCCAGTATACATAGTATAAGTAACCTGGTACTGTAGAGAATGGTTGGATTCCAGTTTTTTCGGATTTCTGTCATACAGTCATGCATTCATTGATAACACCTGCCAAGGGCATCCATTCACAACGGTGGGTGTTCCTACAAAATTGGAAGGGCTCGTCATTGTGTAACGACAGAAAACAAGGGCCAGGAAACAGATCGTTTATTGAGAAAATCAAGAGATATTTATCGATTTTTATGTACATTATTGTTAGCGGAGAAGCAACCTCTTCTGATTGGTTGTTTTCTTGCTCAACGCCACTCTGTCCTGCTTATGATCATTTCTTAGAAAGTAAAGCCATACATCTGCGAATCGTATTTGCACACGTTAAATCTGCTGTGATTGGTTGGTGATTTCCTCAAGGTTAAGCTTTGTTATCGCTTTTTTTTTCTCATGACCCTGATTCGGGACATAACATTGACATAAATGGTTGCCTACAATTTTTGGCTTGTTCACAGCCAGCTTTCACTGCAAATGGACTATAACACTCTAGACCTGCCGTAACTCAGTGAGCTCCAAGATCTAAGAAGAACCAGTGGTGTATAATCCTGTTTTTGCTTACTGGCAACAGGGAAAACTCAGTTCTCGATATTACTCTACTGCCTTCTAGATCGTAGAGGG